>RJWT010008415.1:0-26325 GCA_004365215.1 Cuniculus paca | reverse complement strand
TTCTAAAAAGCGTCGTTTTACTGTATGAAACTATTGCAGTATCTTCAAAAACATGTATGTAGTTCCAAATTTTAGTCATTTTCTTGAATATTCAGAAAGCAGAGTTTGTTATTTTTGTGATTAAGTAGGACTTAGATAAAAGTAAATAAAATGTCTAAAATCCCATATATTAAATATCTAGATGGTGATTACAGTTTATTAATTTCCAGAGGTCAAATTTTAAAATACATTAGAGAAATAGGTATTTGTACATATTAACAAGACATAATTTATAATATATACAAATAAAGTAACCTAATAAAAATATTAACAAAAAGCAATGCAATATGGCTAATATTGCTTTGTCCCATATATTATGCTTTTTATATTTTGGTCATTTATATATATTTCAATGTAAAATTAAATTAGTACCATTTTTGGAAAATAAGTCAGAGAGAATAGTAAATGATTATGTGAGAGGTTTATCCATACTACTTCAAAATACTTAAATTGTTAATCAAAATGAGATTTAAAGTTGCCTCGGAAGTCCCAAATGAATACTGCTATCCCAACTCTGTGATGGTCCTATAAAAACCAGGCCATTGATGCCTGGGTGATGTTCGCACCTGTTTTCTCTAGAATTTAATACAATACACAGCTAGACCATTTAAAAAGGCTACTGAAAATTCATTCAAGATAAAATGGAAAACTGAATCACCAAAAGTAATTAAAGAAATACAAATGAAGTAAATCTGTGATAAATGTTTGTACTTGTTAAATTAGTGTTTTAAATTGTAATGCAGAAAGATGACAAGGATGAGAGGACACTGAATTTGCTCATAAAGTTTGTTTTTAATTTTAAAAATGAAAAAAAATAGGAAATTAGTACTAGTTAATATGGTGCATATTGTTATCTTAAAAGTAGTTGTTCCAATTACAAGATTTAGGCATAAAAATGTTCAATCAAGCAATGAAATTGCAATTTAAATTGGTACACTTCTTTTATAAATGTATATTCAATTATATGGGAACTACTTATATACATGTACAATATGCCTAACACATTAATTCCTCTTCTGAGAATTTATCTCAAACAACTAACAGCAGTAAAAATGTGTGTTATATTTATTTAACACTAGTCAGAGGGGGTAAAATGGTGGAGTTAATTTCATCACTCAGTGAAATGTTTTGCAAGTGTAGAAATGAACATAACGATGACTAAAGAAAAATAAAAATAGATCAAAATTAGTGTTGAGATGTTATGAAATAATGGAAACAACATGAAACTTCAGGATAGTGATCCCCAATCTTTTTGGTACCAAGGACAAATATTACAGAACACAATTTTTTTCAGGGGCCAGGAGTGGGAAGGATAGTTTTAGGATGACACAAGTGCATTAATTTTACTGCACACTTTTTTTTTATCATTACTTTGTAATATGTGATGAAGTCATTTTGCAACTCTCCATAATGCAGAGTCAGTGGGAGGCCTGAGCTTGTTTTCCAGCTAATAGGTGGTCTCATTTGGGGCAACCAGAGGCGGTGACACCTGAAATGTGTTGCTTATGTCCAGGGTGCTCTGCAATCTCATTTTGCTTGTTATTACTATAAAAAACTGCTTCAGAAAGATAGGGTGTTGGAAATGGAAGGAAGCTTTTCTGTGCTTTTGTGGAAATCTTAGGATATTCCACCTTAAAATTCATACAGACATATGGGGATTTGAAGTTGTCTACTATACTTTTAAAGTCATTGTCATTTGCAATCTTCAGCAGTTGATCTAGTATGGACAAAGTATTTCACCTGGCTTTTTCACAAATGGATTATGGATCCACTGCTTCTTAGTTTAGCACTCTTTTGTGGTTGGAAAATAATGTTCAAACTCTTCTGACAGCTAAGATAAGTGGTTATACTCCAAATGAGAGAAAGAAGACCATGGCTCAGACTCTTTCAAAATCTCTGCAAATGTTTTAAATTGTTAAAAAACTCAATGTTCACTTGTCCCCATAATATCAGTCTGACTTTGAATGCAGCCATTTTATCTGCTGACTTGAATGCAATTGCTGTTCTTCCCTGAAATGATAGATTGTGTTCATTGAGCAGGTTGAATATGTCACATTAGTAAGTTTTGCTATCCACTTTATGTTACTGAAAGTTGCCTTTGGTGGAAACTGTTTTTCTAAAAGAAATCTCTAAATTGTCTCTTATAACTCAAAAACTCTTTCCAGTTATCTACTTTTAGAAATATATCTCACTTCTGTGTAATAGAGAAGATATGTGTACTCTCTAGGTCCATCTCCTTCTACAGCTCCATGAACAGATGCAAGTTAAGGGTATATATTTAAAAGTTGTTGATAATCTTAATCACATTCTGCAAAATGTCGATAAGTTCAGGTGATGTTTTTAGGTTACCATGAACTCATATTCAGAACTGACTTCTTTGAACTGAGTAGTGGAACTAGAAACCATTCAATCATGGTTATCATCCCATTAATGCATACACTGACACAAAATGACCAATTTAGTTTCCTCAATATATAATTATTCAAAGACTTGAATATTTCTGGAGCTGTGATGTTGATTAATAACAAAAGTGGATATAACATATTTTCATGCACATGCTCCTGAAAAAATACATTGCACCCAAATGAGCATTACTGCCTTGTTTTCAACATTGGTAGACTTGGCAACATGACTTGGGTACGATGGTGACTCACTAATCCTAACAATTTTGTCTCAGTGGTCTTTGATAGTCATTAGTTTTTCTAGTTATGGCTTTAATGTACCACCTTTTGAATGATATCTTCTCCTGAAAGTTTGAGACGAATATCCTCAGCAGCAGATACTCAAAGGCTTCTCAGTTTTGGAAAAGTGGTTTTCCACAAATGCAGCTTATTTTCAATAACTGATTCTGTTTTTAATATTTACTTTTTTTCTTTTAAAAACTCAAAAGACTTGTATTTGAATGCAGGATTTTGGTCTATCTGTGGTGATGCAATTTTAAAGGTTTCATAGTTTTGTTGGATAGTGGTTGCCATATATTATAAAAAGAGAGCTCAGAGAATGTGAATCACCAGTTGCAATAAACTCATAATTTAAACTGGGCTTTGGATATTTATTTTTATTTTATTTTATTTTATTGCTTTTTTGGTACGAGGAATTGAACTCATGACCTCATTCTTGCTAGGCAGGCTCTGTGTCACTAAGCTGTATCTCCAGCCCTGGATATTTACTTTCAATTCAGCTTTTTTTTACTGACAGTCTTAGAGTATTCAAGTCTTCTATTGTCTTATCACTGGGTCTTTGTCCATTTTCAAAGATGCTCTCCAGTGCTATTGGCTTTTTATTCATTTGGACTAGAGTCAACTTGTGGTTTGTACCAATACTGTAACTGAAGCAAATGTACTATACAGGACAAAGGCATAAACAGAAGTGGTAAATAAAATAATGGTTGGGTATTTGGTGGACTAAAATAAGTGTCAAATTCTGACTCAAATTCTGCCACTATATGTAGCTGTACATATGATGTACATCAACTCACTTGCTACTACAAATCCTCCCACCAGGTACAGTTTGTCACTTTCAGCTCACTAATAAGATTTCAGGTGCAGCCTAATTGTTACTTGCCTCTCGTTGATATGGTTTTGATATAAGTCTGTAAGTAATTGATTTATTATCATCTCCGTGCAGTCAAACCTCTCTGCTAATGTTAATCTGTATTTGCTACTGCTCTCCAGAAACTGCATCATTTCAGCTCACACATTAGCTTTTCATAAGGAGCATGCGATTTAGATCCCTTGCATGTGCAGTTCACAGTAGGGTTTGTGCTTTCATGAGAACCTAATGCCATGGCTGATATGATACGAGGCGAGCTCAAATTGTAATGCAAGTGACAAGAAGTGGCTATACATATGGATGAAGTTTCTTTGCCCTCTCACTGCTCACTTGTTCTGTGGCCCAGTTTCTAGCGGGCCTGGGAACAGTTATTGGTCCATAGCCCAGAGGCTAGAGACCCTTGAATTAGAAGACTTAAGGTACAATATATTGTAAACTTACAAGGACCTTTGAAGAAAATAGGTTACTGAAAGCCTCTCCTTGAAAGGCCTTGGCTTTGGTCTCCTTCCTTAGCCTTCTCTGCCCAAGAATTCTGCTTCATGTTTCTAGAGAATCCTCTAATTGTTCTCTTTTTTGTTTGTTTGTTTATTTTTTTTTAAGGACAGGTGGGGTTTGAACTCAAGTCCTTCCCAATGAGCTGTGTTCCCAGCCCTAGTTTTGAGGGTGGGTATTGCCTGTTGTTTGAATAGCTTTAAACTGTTTGATCCTCCTGCTTGAGTTTCCCAAGACCCTCCCACCTTGATATTCCATCAAATTTCTCATTCCCCACCTTTCATATCTGAATCCTTGTGTTGCCCTTACCAAGAATCTTGTTATGTCAATTCAGAGAATTCCATGCTATGCAGGTCTTCTTATAACAATTCCTGGCTTCCAGCCTTGTGCTCTATTTACTTGTTGTCAATCCTCAGCTGTCTTTGTGGTATCAGGAACACAGTTCAGGTCTGTGCTGTATTTATTTCATGCTTGTATAGTAGTTCTTCATAAAATCTATCACTACCACTGTGAACTAATGTCCAGCTTTACTTCCTGGCAGTGCCTTTAATACTGCCCCAATTTCCTTGTAAAACAGGGTATCTTCATCTTGCAGGTTAGGTTTCCTAACCTCCAGTAGCATAACCACTTTCTTTAAATCTCAGATGTTGGGATAGTTGTTTAAAATGCAAGACCAGCTTGGAAGAGAGGGGTGAAGTAAGGCAAGCATAGTGACCATTACTGCAGGGATTGACATATAATAATGAACTTAATTAAAAACCACAGTGCAAAAATCACATGGGCGATTTGTTAGTTTACAATCTAAAATAGAACTGTCTTAGGGACAGGATGTTTACGTGCACACCGTTTCCCTGGATAAAAGCTATATGCGAACTCAAATTATTGAATGAATTTTTTCTTCCTCTGATATTGTTACCAGGTTTTGGAGTGCTGGAGTCTCCTTGTAGACTAGGTCTAGGTTTTTTCTGTCTTGAACAAGGAATTGGTCAAGAAAAGTGCAAAAGGTGGCAAGGTTTAACATTCACTAAAGTTACAAAATGAAAAGAAGCATGTTCTTCAGGGCAAGTACGGGCCAATTAAAAGTAGGAAAAAAGTACACTCTTCAGGGTGAGAGCAGACAACTATGAACGAGACAGCAGCCATCATCTGCATCTCTCACTCCTCAGGCTGATATCAGGTCTAGGTTGTCCTATCAAAAACATGCTTGGCTTCTCAGGAGAAGAACTGATTGTTTTCAGATGCAGGGCTTTAGGAACTGTTTTGCTCATGTGACGGAGAAATTTGTAACTGATGAGTCTTCCCCAGCTAGTTTGCCACACCCTAATCTCCTACCTCAATTTCATTATGAGATTTTTAGGGTAAAATTCCTGACTCCAGAGATCCCAAAGGATTAAATTCAGTCTTCTATCCAAAAATCCTAATGATGGAGACAGCAATGGTTAAGGTTAGGGTTAGGAAAGCATCAAAGGTTAAAGGTCTTCAAAATCTGTCTTTGTCCTGCTGATAGAAACTTTGCAGTTTTGTAGAAAAGGAAAACAAAGGTAAGGGTTGGGACTTATATGGCTAGAAGTGCATGTAATTCTTGTCAAGCTGGGTGTGGGGTCCAATAGAGCCTATCTTTATCCTAGAACTGGTTCTGCAAGGTTCGAGAGAGCCATTGTGCTTACCAGTGACACAGGGATGATATAGGACCTCGAAGTAATCCAAATAATGAAAGTGAAATATTATAACTTCTAACCTGCTAGATGTCTGATATGTCGAGTTCATGTTCCTTAAAATTGAAGAATGAATTCTAAGGAACAATGGATGTTAAAAGCAGGAATATTTAATTAGAGAAAGAAAGCTATATTTATTGGGGGAAATAAAGCTTCTGTCTATGAGAGACAGAAGGTGTCCTGGGTGGGTAGTAGAGGATCTTACTTCTCAGGGGAAGGTTTATAGAGCAAAATTGTGAGGTTGGTATAAGGTGGGACAAAACTATGATCAACCAATAAGATTATAAGCATAGTTGCATAGGCAATAATTATCCAATGTGGTAGCAAGTCATGTAGTAAGCATGTATGGAAAGAACAAGGACTTTTCCTGGAGGGAGTGGATCAGGGATTCTTCCTGGCTCCCCACCCAGATGATTGATGCCTATTTAAAATATCAATCATTATTATTTACCCCTATAGGAAGTATGTAGTTCTCATCGTGCTTTGGTATTGAAGTCTGGTCTTTAAGGAATGCATCTCCACCCACAGTTGAAATGTATTCTCATATTTTGCATTGGCTCCCTCAAGGGCCTACCTCTGTCTGCCTATAATATTTGAAACTAGCTTACTTGTCTATAATGCCAGGACAGTCTATGAGGGACTGACCCCTATTGTGGGGAGGTCTGTGAGGCTTTGCTTTTTCTGTAATCCTGAGGAGACTACAGATTTAAGATTTCTAGGAATTGCTGCAGGGGGTCTGGGATTTAACATTTAAAAGCTGACATTTTTTGTTCCTGCAAATCCTGAAATTTTATTCTTATAATGGTAGCCTTAGTCTTCAAGGGGGATAGGAGAGGCTGTGTAAATTTAGGACTAAGTAACCTTGTATGAGTAGTTTGTAGACAGATACACCTTAAATTATTAACAACTTAAATTATTAACATGCCCATGTGCTGAGCTGACCAGGAACATGACCTAAAATTTGAAGGTAATGGAGGAGGCAAATAAAAAAATAAAGAAGATTTTAGTTATTCACTAGACATCTGCAGGTTGAGCCACTAGGTTCCTGTTACAATATCAGAGCAAAAGGAGTTAATAACAATATGAAGGTTTATATATCAACTCCATTCAATTCCATGGTGGTTACATGTGGGCTATACAAACTCATCATATTTTTGTAGCATGAACCCCACCAACATGAATGAGCACAGCTTACTTCTGTTAATTCTTATTGACACCTTCTTTCTTTTGATATGCTAATCCTCTTGAGCAGATTATAGTCAATTGACTTTTGTTTAGGGCATGCTTTCTTTGTAAAGTGACTTTGCCTACCACTTCCAAACTGACTTTCTTTCCTAAGTACATGTTTGCAGTACATAATTATTGCATTTATTGTTGGGAGTTGGAACTTGAACGTAACACATCTTAATTATGTTTACTTTCCCTTTCTCTCCCCTTCCACTTTACACTCATATTCCCCTTTCCCATTGGCAATAGACTCCAAATGTGAGATTTTTTTGGTATATGGAAATGACTGTACTGTTTTCATTCTATATCACAGCACTGTTTTTTTTTATTTTAGAAAGCAAAACAGAAACAAGGTTAGAAATAATACAGAATTTCAAAAAAAAACAGTAAGAAATCAACACTAGTTAATACATTCAAAATTGTTATCTTAGAAGTAGTTGTTCAGGTTACAAGATTTAGGCATAAAAAATGATCAATCAGACAATGTCAGCACAAATTGCTCTTTTTGTTGAGCAGAGATTAGTAGCATAGTTATCTTGCACATATATACATACATACAGCTATATGTGTAAACCTACATACATATAATCTTTTCCTTTCTTTCATTTCTCCTTTCCCCCTTTCCAATGTGCCTTACAGTGTCAATATCTAAGAATGGAAGCTTGCACTTGAATCTTACCTTTGCCACATGCTGAGTATTTCAGACAGGCTGTAACCTCACTGACTTTGTAGAGAACAAGTAATAAAATATATTTGAAAAGATTTTGGAAACTGTAAAGGACTTGACAATGTACATGGTTTTAATCCCCTGATTTTGTGCTTCTACAATCTGAGAAGGCAGGGAGATGTGATCTATTGTCAGAAGGAAAGCTTTTCTCATCTACGATTGTGAGTAACACAGTCCTGAGGAGAGGGAAAATATGTCTTTGTATTGTACATCAAGTTACCTATTAATTAAAGTCTCCCTACCTGAACATTCAAATTTTTTTCCTTGTGTCTCTGGTTTCCTCCCTTCCCAAGCAACTCCCATTGTTTTCTTCCCTCTACCTAACTCCTGTGTCCCAAGGCACTGTGACCAGAGAGTCAGATTCTGTGGCTCTGTTCATCCCAAGACATTTAGGATCTGAAGAAAGAAATTAATAAATAAGGCAAACCTGTCTTTTACTTAAGAAAATACTAAACAGTCACAGCATTCCTTTAAAACTAGTCTGACTTTATCATATTTCCCCCAAAGAAGATATGCAGAATGCTCTCTGATTGTCGATTTCACTACACAAGAAAGATGCCTTTACTTTCCCCAGGCCCTGTCTCCGTAGTAAGATTGTGTGTGCCTGCATTATGAAGGATTTTTTAAGGGCTATAATGAAAGAAAATTTTTCAATCACATTTGAATTTAAAAGTATATACTACTGTTTTAGACAAATTATAAGTGATATGGTTTAAATATATTTCCAGACAGATAGGTCTAAATTATTAAAATACTACCCATCCCCATACTTTCTGATGCTGTTGTTATATTTACTTAAGAATCCAGTAAAGAAGAGCATCTTGGAGGCTGGTTCCAGGCTGGTTAAGTGACAGGGAACAGCTAGGATTGGAAACTACCTTTGTAATTTTGCTGCCTTTACAAACCAGAGTGGAAGGTGAAAAGAAGCCTAGATGAAATCAGGAGTCAGAACAAAAGGTGGTAGGAAGGTATTTCTCCTTGTGGGTGGTGGCGTCTATCAGTAAGGGGACATACGTTCTGATATTCAGTAGGGTGCTGTATTTTTCACTCTTTATTTATTTATTTATTTACCTCAAAATCTTTTTTTTTTTTTTTTTGCAGCACTGGCGGTTGAACTCATGACCTCGCGCTTGCCAGGCAGTCTCTTAGGCCACTGAGCTAGATCCCCAGCCTCAAAATCTTTTGGAACAGAGTTGGTCATACTTTTAGCTCTAAGAGTGTATTTTGTTACCTCCTCCTGAAGGGTCATTTTTGTTTAACTTTTAAAATGATCTTCTTTCTTTATCCATAATCCTATCATTGAGCTAAAATGCTGAGGCTTTTCTACAGACTTAAGTATTGATTACATGCATGCGTGTGTTTGTGTGTGTGTGTGTGTGTGCATTGTGTGTATGTGTGTATGTGTGTGTGTAAAGGGTCAATGATACCTGTATATAACATTTTAAAAATATGCCTTAGAGATCACTGCAGAAGATGAGGAGAGAGATGGGAAGAGGGGACTACTGACAAATATAGAGAATCTCTTTTTGGACTGGGCCTGGTTATAGTCAATCAATTTGGAACAAGAACATTTCTCTCTTTCTAAGTTCTCTTAAATTGAAAATTAGAGGAAGGCACAATGCATGTTCTTGTCCCTGTGCCTCATGGACAGACATTGGGTCATAACGTGCAGGCTTTTCTCTAGCTTGCAATGTATCACAAGAGTAAGTTTCCTCTTGAGGTGATCTGGGCTGAAAATGAGGCTGAGGGTAAAATATTCAAGTCAGGAGCAGCTCACATCATAAAGAGAGGCAATCAACTAGGCAGGCAGATGAGGAAGTGCAATGTGGAGAGACAGGCATCTCTGTGTAGCCAGTATGATGCTAAATTGCCCATCAACCTGCTTAGCCCAATTGATAGACACAAGAAAGCCTCATGTGAAGAAAAATATCTCCGAAACAAAAACCACATGTAGCTATAACATGCGGTAGATTAGTTTGCATTAATTTCTTATATTTGATCTCTTGTATGTGTTAAGTCACAAACAGAGAATCAGTGATGTGTATTCATACCTCTAGCATTGAGACTGAAATCTTTTGAAATACTCCAGGATAACTTTCCAGTATCATGTGCCATGTGTTTACATATAGCTTCTGTTATGGGAAGCATTTTGCCATGAATAGTGTAAGACAAACTAGAACAAAACTTCTTGCAGTGCATATTTCATTGGAATAATACTTCACTATCATAGGATCTTCCACAGAAATTTATAATAGAATGATATAAATTATTGTGATGCCGTTTTTTCCTGAAATGTAACTGTTAATAGGGTGTATCTACATCCTGGTTTGATGGAGTCTTACAGATTTTTGGAAACTAATCTCTCAAATAAACTTTTGACAAAGTCTTAGAGAAATTCTTAGTCTTCTGAATTCTCTAAAAAATATACTTTTTCTTAAATTATATTTTGACTTTATTATGAGTTATTGCCCATAAAACATCATAGGAAATATTACACAGCATGTTATGGTTTATCTATATTTTGGTTCAAGTATGCTTCAAAAAATGTCAACTACAAATTCATTTTTTATTTCTATGTACATCTGTAAGATATGTGTCAGATATTGCAGAGAATGAGATTATAAGTCTACTGAAGCAGCTGAAATCCTTGTGTCTGCTTTGACTTAGTGTTTTGCAATGGGCCACTGTGATTTGAAATAGTTACTTAACTTTTCTGTGCCTCATTTGCAACATGGGATTTTTAAGATTTTTATTATTCATTATCATATTGTGTGCTATTTCTAATATTAAGAGGAATGCCAAATATATGTATTACTGGATGCATTGAGAGATAAAATATTCATGAAGCTTTTAAAAATATCAAGTGGGATTCAAATAAATTCCAGAAAATTTATTAAATGTAATTTTTCTTTTGCTTTAAATATCATAAGATTTATATACAGTATTTCTTTTGCGGTAAAACTCCTACCAGTGACACAGCTCAGGTACTAAGAGAAGCATTCTTCCCTATCACATTTTGCTCTTTTAATGGCTTTTTTTAGGGAACATCTTCATAAATTCCATGACCCAAGTCAGGGCAACTCACATAGAAAAACATCTTGCCATAGTTATGCTAGATAATGTGAATTTAAATAAATATATTATGTAGTCTTCTCTTAAAAAAAAACTATGAATTTTGGAGTTGTACTCACATTAGTTGACACTGAAATTGCTGTTTTTATAGATATTTCTTGGAACATTTTCTTAAAAACACGTATGTCCTGTACAATTTTTTACTGTTGTAAAGAATGTCTTCTTGTTGGCTGCCTATCAGCATGCCAACCTCTCAGAAGATTTCCTGAAATTTTTTCTCAGTTGAGCAATTTGACTTGTGATTTCCGTGTCAAGGGATAGTACATTGCATTTGGTGCTAAAATGTGCCAAAATGCCATTTCCAAAATTATGAAGATATTCTCTTCCTACAAAACTAGTTGGGCTTCTTTTTTGGGGGGAGGGATAGTAATGGGTATTGGACTCAGGGCATTTGCAAGACCAACTATTTCTTTTTATTTTATTCATTTTATATTTTTGAAACTGGGTGTCTGTTACTGAATTACTGAGGCTGGGCTTGATTTTGTGTATCTCTTTCCTCTGCATCCCAGAATACTGCAATTACAGATGTATGCCATACTATAATTAGTATTATACTTTTTAAATTAGAGAAATGAAAACTCTGTATTTGCATTTCTATTTTCTGGTGAGAGCTTAGTAAATTTTATTTTTAGATGATCTCTAAAATAGTTTTCATGTTTTTCTTAATTCATTTTTGTATCACTTATTTTTTATTTACTCATCTCTCTCTCTCTCTCTCTCTCTCTCTCTCTCTCTCTATATATATATATATATATGTATGATACATAACAGTTACATTTGTTTTGTGGAATTGATACATGCATGTATAATCTTAATATTTTTTATCCTTTCTCAATCTCCAAAACTCTCCTTCACTTCTCACCATCTCTTCATTTTTCTCTTTATTTTTATTTTGGATTTCTCATATAAGAAAAACCATGCAATATTTAAACTTCTCTGACTTATCTCACTTAACATTAGAGTATCAAGATCCATCCATTTTCCTGGAAAAGACATGATTTCATTTCTCTTTATGGCCAAGTATATTATTGTGCATATTTACTGCACCCATTCATTTGTTGATGGGCATCTAGCCTGTTTTGAGAGCCTACCTATTGTAAATTGCTCTGTACGCACGTATCACTATAACATGGTGTCTGTAACTCTTTGGGGGATATGCTCAGGAGAAGTTTAGCTAAACCAAATGAAATTTCTATTTTTTGAGGAATTGCCATATTGATATTCGTAATGGTTGTGCTAGTTTACATTTGCACCAGCGATATAGAAGGGTTCATATTTCTCCGCATAATTGCTAATATTTGTTGTTTTGTGTTTTGAATGATACCATTCTGACTAGAGTAAGATGGAATCTTGAAATTTTGTTGATTCACATTTCCCTAATCACTAAAGATGATGAACATTTTTATATCTATAGGCCATTTGAATTTCCTTGGAAAAGTATCTACTCAGTTGATTTGCAGTTTTTGAGTCACTTTTTTCTGAGAGTTAACTTTTTGTTATTTATATATTCTAGATATTAGTCTTCTATTAAAAGAGTAGCTAGAAAAAAGATTTTTTCCATACTGTAAATTCTCTCTTCACTCTGTTGATTGCCTTATTTTTAATTTGATGTAACCTCACTTATTGATCATTGATACTGTTTTTTCTGCTATTGGAGTTGTTTACAGAAAGTCTTTGCCAGTGCCTGTAATTCAAGTGTCTCTTCTGTTATTTTCCAGGACTTTCAAAGATTCTATTTTTATATCTAAATCTTCAATTCATTTTGATTTAATTTTAGTAGAGTGAGACATATAGGACCAGTTTCCTTCTTCTGCATGTGGATTACAAGTTTTCCCAGTCCTATTTGGTAAAGGGGCTGTCTTTACTCCCCTGTATGCTTGGGGGCCTTTGCCAAAAATCAGATGACTGAAGGTGCATAGAGTTGTTCCTGGATCTTCCATTCTATTCTATTTCATTGTCCTTTTGTGCCAGTACCCTGCTGTTTTTGTTACTACAGCTTCATAGTATAACTTGAAACCCAGAACTGTGAAGCTTCTATTTTTCTCTTTTGCTCAGGATTGATTTTCCTAACTTGCGTTTTTCCTAGTTCCATATAAGTTTAAAGATTGTGTGTTCTAGCTGTGAAGAACATTGTTGATATTTTAAAAGGGGTTGCATTGAATCTATATATCACTTTTGGCCATTTTAAAAACATTAATTCTGCCTATGTTGCAACAGAAGATGTCTTTCATTTTTTATTGTCCTCTTAATTTCTTTCTTCATAGTATTATAATTTTCGTTGTAGAAGTATTTCACATTCTTGGGCATGCTGGTTTCTATGTATTTTTTAGACTATCACAAATAGAATTGTTCTCTTGATTTGTTCCTTGTGGATTCCTTATTAGTGAACAGGTGTCCTATTGATTTTTTTTTCAAATTTTCATCTTGCTTTTGTATACTATACCATGGTGAATGTGAATGTATTTATTAGTTTTAAGAGTCTTCTGTGAGAGGTTTTATTTTGAGGGGTTAGTAGTTTATGCTGAGTCATATTTTACCTGTAAATAGAGATAACTTGACTTCTTTCTTTCTTATTAATGTTTTTAATTTTTTCTTTTGCTTATTTGCTCTTGCTAAAATTTAAACTACTATGCAGAAGAGAAGTGGTGAGAGTGATCACGCATGTCTTTTTCTTGATATTTGGGGGTACTTTTCATTTTTCCCCTGTCAATAAGTATTGGATGTGACTTTGTCATATATCGCTTTTATCAGTTTGAGACAAGGTCTTTCTATACCTATTCTCATCAGGATTTTTATCATGAAGGATATTGGATTTTTATCAAAGACTTTTTCTACATCTGTTAAGATGATCATTTGATTTTTATTCTTGATGCTATTTATGTGGTATACTATATTCATTGATTTATGTATGTTGTACCATCCTCTGGGTCTCTGGGATGAAGCCGAATTGTTCATGATGTGTGATTTTTTAATGGTTTGCTAGATCTTGTTCACCAGTATCTTACTGAGGATAACTTCATGTATGATCACCAAGGATATTAACTTGAAATTTCTTTTGAGTTCTTTTTGATTTTGTTATCAAGTTAATGATGGCTTTATGGAACAAGTTTGGAAGTATACTTTATCTTTCAATTACACAGAAAAGTTTGATGAATCTTGGCCTTAGTTCTTTTGTAAAGTTCTAGTAACATTCAACGGTGAAGTCATTGGTTCTTGGACTTTTCTTAGGTGGTAGACTATTTTTATTACCACTCCAAATTCGTTCTCTGTTATTGGTCCTTTCAGCTTTTTGTATCTTCTTGCTTCCATTTTGATAAGTGTCTAGGAATTTATTCATTATCTCTAGATTCTTCAATTAATTAGAATATAAGTTTTCAAAATAGTTTCTAAAACTCCTCTGCATTTCTTTGGTGTTTGTTGTAATTTTGCTTTTTCATTTCTAATTATATTGATGTGGGTCTTTTGTCTCTTTCCTTGAGAATGTTCGGCTAAGGATTTATCAACTTTGTCTTTTCAAAAAAGCAATTCTTTGATTCACTGATCTTTTGCATTGTTTTGCATCCTCAGTTTAATTGATTTCTGCTCTAATTTTTATATTTTCTTGCTTTCTCCTACTTTTGAGTTTGAATTGTTGTTTCTTTAGGATCTTGAGATGCATTATAAGGTTATTTACTGGGGATTACTCTGTGTTTCTACTGTAGGCATTCACAGCTATAAGTTTGCCTGTTAAAACTAGTTCCATTGTGTCACAAAGATTTTGATATGTTGTGTTTTCAGTGCCATTTGAGTCTAGAAATTTTTAAATTTTCACTGAATTCATCTATGCTTCATTGATTGTTTAAGAATATTTTAGTCAAGCTCCATGTATTTGTGTAGTTTGTGTGGTTTCTTTTGCTACTGATTACTTGTGTCATTCCATTGTGATCTCATAGAACATTAGATATTATTTCACTTCCTTTACATTTATTGAGGCATATTTTGTGGCCTAAAATGTCTAATATGGGACATTTGGTCCAATATGGGAAAATGTGCATGAAGTGATAAGAAAAATTAGTCCACACATACAACTGCTATCTCTTCTTGATGAATTATCCCCCTTATCAATATGTAGGGACCTTCATTGTTTCTTCTGACCAATTTTGGATTTGCATCAATTTTGTCAGAAATTACGATAGCTAGGGTTCTTGTTTTTGGCTCAGAGGTGCATAGAGTATCCATTCCTTCACTTTCAGTCTGTGTCTGTCTTGGTAAATGAGAAATACCTTTTGAAAGCAATAAATAATTGGGGTTTGCTTTCTTATCCAATCTTATTTTTCCAGTGCAGGATTCCTTAAAATTTCCTTTTGTTTAACTACTACCTCAGTGAAATTTATTATTTCCTTTGAGCTTCTGGGTGTTCTTGACCTCCTTGTCCATATTTAGGATTCCCTTAGGTATTTTCTGCAGCTCTAATCTGGTGGTTATGAATTTCTTTAGTTTATCTTTATTGTGGTATACCTTTATTTCAACATCAATTTTGAAGGATAATATTGCAGGATATAGTAAACTGGATTGGCAATTACTTGGGTTAGGGCTTGAAAAACTTCACTCCACTATGTTCTGGCTTTTAAGATTTGCCTTGAGAAATCTGATGTTATTTTCATGTTTGTGCCTTTATAAGTTATTTGGCATTTTTCTTTTTCGCATGAATTTCTGAGATTTTGGTTATCATATGTCATGGAGAGGATTTTTTACAGTTATTTCTATGTGGGGTTCTAAATTTATTATTTTTCATTACTTAAATTTTAAATATTTTTCTGTACAGACTTTGGTGAATAATTTTTTAAACTATTTGACTCAGCCTCAACTCTATCTTGAAAACCAATGATCCTTAAGTTTCTTATTTTAGTATCACCTAAGAGCTCTTGCATCTTTTTAAAATTTTTGACTATTTTTATTTAGCATTACTACACTATTTACATAAACCTTGGCCTCAAGTCCTGATAGTCTACCTTCTGACAGATCTTGCCTACTACAAAAACTTTCAATTAAATTTTTTCTTTCCAGGGTTTCTGCTTGATTCCTTTCAAGACTTCTGGTTATTTACAGAAGTGGTCTTTTTTATTATGTACTGTCTTCCTTTACATATTAATCTATTTATTTTGGTCTTTAAACTGGTTGACCACCTTAGTGATTTATTCATTCAACTATTTATTAGCATCTTCTTTAAATTCACTGATCATCTTAATATTTGATTTATTCAGCTACTTATTTGTATCCTTTATGATTTCTTCAATCATTTCCCAATTTTTTTTAGGTCTTTGCCTAGAAATTCTTCCACTTAAGTCTATTGGATCTGTTACAAGGGAATTATGAATTTTAGGAGGCATCTTATTGCATAATTTTCTAATGATTCTTGTGCTTTCATGTTGAATGTTGTAGAGAAGTTGAGACAGATAGGTCTGTAACTATGGGAGAGATGTTCTTAATAAGTGAATTTTTTTCCTGTTTTGTTCCCTTGGCTTTTAATATAATTCAGTGTGAAGGCACCTACTTAGCCTATTCAAAGCATTACAGCTAGTCCTTATTACTGTCTTACAATTGGAGGATAACTACTGTCTTTATAAACATCAAAGGAACCAATCATGTATTGACACAATCTAAAATTGCTTAAACTATTTTTCAAGTCTTTCAATCACACAAGAAGACAAAGTAACAGTCATCTTGAAGAATAGACTGGGACACATGTGAAAAAAAGGAACATAAAATGAAATAAAAAAGAAAAATTATAAAAATAGGTTTTGACATATTCTTTGTATTCTGGATGGGGGAAGTTTGAAAGATTATATGTAGGGATGGAGAGAAAGAAGAAATATGATAGGAAACTTAAGTGGAAAGTAAATGAGGCTAATCTATGTGATTGGAACCATTTAATGAATAGTCATGCAATGTTGAACACTCAAAAATTTATCATTGGTGAAGGAGAATCCACAGGTCAATATAAATCACTGTAGAAACTAAAACAATGGTTTGCTCCCATAGATGGTTTCATACACACTGAATTAGTCAGCTTTCCCTTTGCTGGTACTCAATATCTGGTAACCATAACTTAGAGGAAGAGAGATTTAATTGATCTTATTGTTTCTTGTGATTCATTCCATGGTTGGTAGGCTCAAAGGCAAGATCATCATTGCTGAAGGACATGGTGGAGCAAAGCTGATTATTTAGTTGTGGCCAAGAATTAGGGTAGGAGAACAGTGACAGAAAGGAAGGCACCAGTGAGCATATACAGACCCAAAGCCACACTTTCATGACCTACCCAGACACACTCAGAAGTGGGTTCCACCAATTTCCCTGGCAGATATCAAAGGCAATCAAGTTGATATTTCCACCCTAACCACCACAAAGAAACCCTTGTCAACTTCATACCCAAATATATTTCCTTAAGCCAACATTTAACCTGTAACAACAACAAGAAGTTAATAATTCTACCCAATGTGAACAACTATCTTACATAAGCCCAAAAGTCAACAATCTCTTACCCCAAAATCTCAAAAACTCTAGCATTTTTCTAAAGTCCAAATCAAAGTTTCCTTTGAGACTCAAGGCAAATGCATAGCTATGAACCTTTATAAAACTTAAAAAGAAGTTACATAATACCAGGGTACAATGGTACAGGATAAATGTTTCCATTACATAAAAAAGGAATAGAGAGATAGATAAGAATTAGATCAAAGCAAGACCAAAACTCAGCAGAACAAAGAATAATTCCTGTAGCTCCATGTCTTGCATCTGGGACACAGAGTGGTGTAATGAGAGCTCCAGAGGTCTTCAGTGATCCTACCTCTATGGCCTTGTTGGTTGCAGCCCATAAAGCCTTCCTCTTGGGCTGGATCATTTGGCCTGTAGCTTTCCTCAGCATATGTTCCATGTTCCTGGCATCTTCCTCTTTCCGGGTCTCTTCTCCATCTTTGGATTATACAACTTCATACCCTGACCTCTTGAGGGCTTCTTGTCTGGCCTCCAAAGCCTTTCTCTGAAATTCAGGTGGCAGCAGAGGCTTCCTTGACCCCACAATTATGTCATTTTCATACCATTAAAATCAACATCATGTGGAAGATGCCAAGGTCTACTGTTAGTGAGGGCAGTGGTCTGCCTTCTTTGGACTATGACTGCAGAGCATTGCTGGCTGAGTACAATGAAATGAATCATGGGGAGCCAATTGCTTAAAAGTTTCTTTTTGAGCAACAGGTCTAAGGGCTATTTTAAGTTTACTGTTTAGCACCTCTGAGCCTACTATGGGTGGGCTTTTCCTGATTTTTGGGATGCCTTCATCTTTCTTCTTGTTCCTGTGCAAATAATTTGGTTTCTGTGTAATGGTAGCACTCTCTTTAAAAAAAAATGGCAGCACTCTCTTCAGCAACCCAAATATTTGGGCCCCAACTTTGTAAGTGGCTCCTTCTGGTCTCAAATTTAAATTTTTCAAAAAATTTTGCTCTCTTTTTTTTCCCAGATCCTCATTATAAATCAGGTTAAAAACCCATGCCACTCCCTGAATGTTCGGCTATTTTGAAATTTGCTCTGCCAGATTTGTTAGTTAACCACCCTTAGTCTCTAACAGAGTCACAGAACATGGGCAAATATAGACAATTTTTTCTGTCAGAGTGTAACATACATGTTCTCAAGTCCTTGTTTCAAACTGAAATATTCTGAGTCTGGCCCTTTTTTGTATTCCAATGAGCATTCTGAGCCAAACTACAACCTGAATCACCCAGCAAGCTATGTATACAGCATTTTAGGACTTCTCTACCCCTAATTGCCAAACTTTTCCAAACCCTTTCTACAACCAGTTTCAAATGCTTCTGCATCACACGGTCAGGGAGAGTCACAGCAATAAGCCCATTTCTTTGGTACCAATTTTCTGGATTAGTCAGCTTTCATTTGCTGAGAAACAATATCTGAATCCACAACTTAATGGAGAAGTTTAGTTTATCTCATGGTTTCAGGAGACTCGTTAGGTGGTTAGCAGCCTCCAAGACAGAAATACTATTGTGGAAGCGTGTGGCAGAACAAAGCTGCTATTTTCTTGTAGCTGAGAAACAGAGCAGAGGAATAGTGCTAGAGAGGAGGGAGCAGACAGCATCTGTAGACTCCAAGGCCATGCTTTCATGACCTACCTAGAGGCACCAAGAAGCATGCTTTACCAAACCCTGAGATGAATCCAAAACCAGTTGAGAGTTGACACTTCACACTAACTCTTATTTTTGAGCTGACTACCTGGCAATACTCACCTGTGCCAGGATGGTAAAATCTGGGAGAAGTGAGGAAAGGAGCCTCAGTGTCATGGCCATGTTTTTTCTGGGGTACAACAGAGCTTGTGAGTTGAAGAGGGACAAGACAGTTTGCAATGGAGCAGGGGCTGGTTTCTCTGCCATACAGTCACAGTGGTTTCCACGGTTCAAGGCATGCCAACTTTATGTGGCTGCTTCACCCTGAGGAATGATAATGTTTCATTCCACATCATGAGTTCCTTTTATACAGTAAAGATGCTTTGCAGAGGTAGAGGAATATTCATGAAAACAAGATAGAGTGTGAATCCAGACAGGCCTGGGATTTATCCCATACTTGATTACTGCCTTTCCTTAGAGCCTTATGTAATTTACTTGTGTGTGTGCATGTGTGTATGCATGTATTTACTTATTTATTTTTAGTACTGCAAATTAATTCAGGGCCTTTGCACTGAGCTACTTCCCCAGACTTTCTTTTTACTTTTATTTTGATACAGTCTTAAATTGTTAAGTTGCCCTGGCTGTGCTTGAACTTGAGATCTTCCTATCTCAACCTCCCTTCAGTGTTAGAACTGAAGACAAATATCACCATTACTTGGTTTCTTGAACCCCAATTCACAGGATTGTTGAGATAATGACACCACCCATTGGGCTATTGTGAGAGTGTCATACAATTTTCCTGTTGCTCTAGGCTTGTAGCAGGCGTAAAAGTATTAAGAGTATACAGCACTGTCTTCACTTAGTTCTTTGATTTATTATCACATGAGAAAATACTTCATAACACAAATGATGCAGTCATTTGATGAAAAAAACTTCATTACATAAAATTGCATTAAAGAAACTATTGATCTAGGCAAGGGATGGAGTTAGGTGCATAGAAAAGCACATTAGGAAAGTGTTGCAATTCTAACATGAACTTCTAGGAAACTATCAGGAATTTTCTAAATATTTGCAAAGATATTTAAATCTATTTTATTGTATGAATTTGCACATCAGGAAGTTTCTATATCACATTATACTTCTAGAAAACTAGTATAACATTTAAAATTAATCTTTGAAATAAAGAAGGATATATGAGGAAAAGTCTTGGGAGTTTGTTGAAGTATCACTCAAATAACCTGAAACACAAAGAAGGGCCTCCAAGTCATTTTGTTATTTAAAGTATTCTCATTTTGTAGCAAAGAACTATCATACTAGGTCCTAAAATACAACCATCTCCTTACATCCCCCTTGGGTGTACTTCTTATAATATTAACCTGCTGATCAGCACTTAGATTGAAATTGTTGACATGAAAAATCAGACTAGGACCAGGACCAGACTAGGACCAAATCAAGTGAGATTGCAGGCAATGATGTCTTTTAAACAAAAAATGGCACCATAAGTCACAAAATTTGTAACATTCACAGTTATGGGGAGAGAATATATTGTTACTGTGTGCAAAGTCTGGCAATTTGCCATAAGGTGAATGTTTTTAAATGCTTTTAACTTACCTTTTGTAATGTTTCTATCTTATTTCCGTATAGTGAGTATGGACAGTAAAACTAATGATACATTTAAGGGATCTGTGAATTGTTGGACAGTCACTGACAGGCTGTTCATACTTAACACCAATTAAGATGACAGTTTATTCACAGAGGAAACCAGGATACACTGCCTGGGAATGTGAGGAAATCTGATGAGTTCTTTCAAATTGAAATATCAGGGGCACAAAGTGCTTTGAAAGTCATGGCTCTCCAGATTCTTGGTTCAGCTTGAGACAATTATCCACGGACTACTTGTTTACATTCTTATTTACTTACGGTTCAACAATGCTGAGCATAAGAGTAAACTTTCTAGGCATGCAACTTGATCTTGCATGTCACCTATTTCCAAGAGGAAGGCAAACTGCAAATTTGAGAAAATGACATTTGAGTCCAAAAATTGATGTTTTAACCAAGACAAAAGAAGGTGGAAGGAAATTCGTCTAAATATGTAAAGCCTGTGATGAAAGAAAGACATTAAAATATAATTCCAGAAGGAACATCAAAGATGGCAGGACAGTAAGCAGCAGAGTAAACAGTCTCTCTGAGAGAAACAGTTCAGATGTTGGAATACAACATCATAGAGAGGACAAGAAGGAAGGAAGTGGGTCCCCTGGACTCAGGAAGCAACTAAAATATGAATTGAAGCCCACAGAGACAATAAAAAGAAGAATTTAAATGAAGAAGGTGGTGGCTGGCAGCACCTAGTGTGGTGCTGGACTCATCCTGCAAGAAGAGCTGTTGAGCCTGAAGGTGCTCTGTCATGGTTGCAGTCAAGGTCAAGCCCAGAGGTCTCTGTGGAGAGGTATGGGGGTGGAAGAGAGTGGCAGACACGGAGATCTGTGCAGGCTGGTGGTGAGTGCAGGGGACTCGATCCCCCCACAGGAAAGAGTGATTGGCCAGGAGCCATTTTGGAGTGTGGCAGGATATGCCTGGGGCCAGGACTCCTGCCTACTTCTTCAGGCAACTCCAGGTTGTGGGCAGATCTATGGAAGTTTCTTGGACTGAGTTTCCCTACACAGTTCCAGACAACATCGCATAGGTTCCTAAACAGCTTAGACCCACAGGCCCTGGCCAGTTACACTCCTGTGCAAATGCCATGGACCCTTGTGGGCTGGTACCCAGTTCAGGGCAGAGGCATGGGTGCCCACCATCAAATGCCCATAGCCAGCACTGGCTAGAAAAACCAGTCATCCCACAGCTCCAGGTTGTGGGTAGACTCGCAGAAGCTGTTTGGACCAAGTTCTGCTCCCATGCGCATTCCTGACAACATTGTATAGGTTCCTAACTAGCTTAGATTATCAAGCCCTGGCCAGTTCCACTCCCATGCAAACTTTGGGTGGGTCAGTACCCAGCTTGGTGCAGAGGCATGGACACCCACTGTCAGATGCATGTAGCCAGTACTGGCCAGAAAAACTGAACAGTCTTGCTACAGAGAAGTTGTGACCACTGCCAGGGTGCCTGGGACCACACTACACAGGTGTGTGGAAGAAATCAGGAAAATGCCAAGATGAAGAGGGAGAGGGCAATCTCTGGTGTCCAACCCAAGCAGCATAAGTGCAGGAGAGGTAAACATGGAGGAGATTGAGAATCACACACCTGAAATGTCTGAAGTGATGTCAACTGAAGTGAAGAAACAACTTCATGAAGCTATAAGAGGTATTAGAACAGAAATTCTATCCCAGGTAAAAGAAGAAATGAAAACCATAATAAAAGAATTACTAAGCATCTCTAAAGAATATACAGATAAAAAAATAGAGGAGCATAGGAAAATGAAGGAAACCATGAATAAACAATATAAGAGAGATTTAGAATGCATGAAACAGATTCAAAGAGATATCCAGGAAATTAAGAACTCCATTGAAAGCTGGAAAAACCACCTGAAAGAAACTGAAGACAGACTTTCAAACCTTGAAGACAGGTTTGTAGCTTGTGATCGCAAAAGGAAAGATCTCTTAAAAATAACAAAGGCTCAGAAAGTACCAATTCAACAGCTGCAAGACAATTCAAAGAAGCATAACTTAAGAATTAAAATGTGAGTGAAAAACCAGGGGTCAAGACAAATGACATCAGAACCAATTTACAGAAATAATTTTGGAGAACTTCCCAAGCATGGAAAGAGAAAGTGATATCCAAATAAGTGAGGCATATAGAACTCCAACTAGCCATACCAAAGCAATTCTACACCCAGACATATAATAATCACTATCACAGAAATTCAACACAAGAATAGAATATTAAAAGCTGTTAGTGAAAAGAAACAGATCACCTATAAAGGAAAACACATCAGAGTCATGGCAGACTTCTCAACACAAACCATCAAGTGAAGAAGAGGCTGGAGTGAAGTATTGCAAGTCCTGAAGGAAAACAACTTCCAACCCAGACTGATGTACCCTGCAAAACTTACTTTCAAAATTAATGGAGAAACAAGGTACTTCCATAATAGAGAGCAACTCAAAGAATTCATGACCACCAAACAAACCTTACAAAGAATACTAAAGGACATTCTAGAGAGAGATAAAAAAGACCACAGTCTCAGAAACAACGGCAGAGGGGGACCATCAAGTGGAGCTGGTCGATTGAATGGAGGGAAAATATAGGGAGCCAATGGCAGGAAAGTAGCATGGCACAGACAATGCAGTGCAAGAGGGCCTCAAGGCATCAATAGAAAGAAACACAGGCAGACTGGATCAGAAGACAGAATCCATCAATATGCTCTATACAAGAAACACACTTAACTAGAAAGAAAACTCAGACTGAAAGTCAAAGGAGAGAGAACAATGCCCTATGTGACAGGGAGCCAGAAAAAATTAGGGGTAGCCTTCCCATTAATTGCAGAATGGACAAGAAAGATGCGGCATTTTATACAATGGAAACCTGTTCAGCTATAAAGGAAGATAATCTCAAGACTCTTGTAGGTGGATAGAGGCAACTGGTAATCATGCTATGGATGAAATGGTTTAGTCACATAGGTAAATTTTGTGTTGTCTCCCTAGTATAACAAACTAAAGGAGTTAGTGGGATCCAAATTGCACAATACATAATGGGAAAGTCAAAAAGGAGGAATTATCTAAAAAGGAAAAGAAGTGGCTACTGTCAATCTATTATCATGATTTGAAACTTATATTTCTTCATTGTTCTGATTAGTTTTGTTTTATTCTGATTTGTTTGATTTTATTATACTTGATGGCATGGACCACTATTTTATTTTTATTTTTATTTTTTATTTTAAAGAGAATAGAACAAAACAAAACAGAACAAAACAAAACAGAATACAGTCAAACATAATATAGCACTTCAGAGCAGAACACTGCAAACTATACAGGTTTTCAAAACATAACAACAGGAGATTAACAATGGCTACCCTAGTGTCTCTTGCTTTCTTCAAAATGGTTGTTCATACATTTATAGACAATATACTCAAACAAAACAAAGTAATATAAAACCAGATAAAATAAAAGAGCATTACAGCCTTCAAGTCGGACAACAAGAAACCAGCAATGGCTACCGTAATTGGACCACTATTTTAAAGATAACAAAATATATAATTGTAGACATCAAGGATGTCCAATTATCTTGTTTCAAAACCATGTATTGCTTTCATTGTTTGTTTTGATTGATTTTATTCTATTCTGTTTTGTTTGATTGTACTATGTCTGAAGGTGTAGGCAACTCTTCTGAAGATAACGAGAAGTATTATGATAGCCACTGCTGTTTTAGTAGGATCTTGAAGTTCTGTATTGCTTACATTGCTATGCTTTGCTTGTTTTTGTTTTTTTACTGGTTTTATTTTGTTCTCTTTTGTGTGATTTTATTTATCCTTGTTGGTATGGGCAGTTATATTGAATACAACAAGAGGCATTATGGTAGCCATTATTGATTGCCTTTTACCCTGCTTAGAAGTCATGTACCATGTTCATTGTTTTGTTGTGATTGACTCTACTCTGTTTTATTTTGTTTGGTTGTTGTTGTCTTCTTTTTAAAGTAAAAAAAAATTATAATTCCAAAAAAAGTAAAAAATGAAATAAAATATAATTCCAAGAGGGACCTTTGAGGATGCTGCTCTCAAGACTATCTCTTTGTATTTTATGATTTACAATAAAGTCAGCGCTTTTATGACACCTGATTATTATTGTTATTTCTTTAATTTTTAAATAGCCTATTTTTAGTGCAGTTAAGACCACAGCAAGTTGAGCAGAAGGTACACAGCATTCCCTTATATACCTTGCCCATTCTTCTGTGAGTAGAAACAGTCTCCCTGCCATCAACATCTCCCACCAGAGGGGTAATTTTTTTTTAATAATCTGTAAATCTACACTAACACATTATCACCCAGAGTCCACAGTGTACATTAGGGTTCACTCTTGATGCACATTCTGTGGGTTTGGACAAATTCATGTTGATATGCCCACCACTGTAGTATAATACAGAGAAGTTTCATTAGTTCAAAAATCCTGTGAGCTCCCCAAATCCATACATCTCCCTTCTGATCCTGGGCAATCACTGATCCTTTTACTCTCTTTTTGTTCTTTGTTTTGCAGCATATCATGTATATGGACTCATGGAATATCTAATGTTTCTAGACTGGTGTTTTCAATAAGGAATAAGCATTTAATTTTTCCCATATCTTTTTAGGTTATTGTTCTTAATGTTAAATAATGTGTTATGATCTACATGCACTAAGTTTTATTTATTTATCCAGATAGTTTAAGATATCTTGGGTGTTTCCAAGTTTTGGCAGTTAGGAATAAAATATAATACCAATTCAATTGTGGGTTTTCATGTGAATATAAATTTTTTAAATAATTTGGATAAATATCAAAGAAGGTAATTAAAAGATTGTGTGGTAAGAATAATTTGGTTTTTTAGGGTTTATTTTTTGTTTTTGTTTTTCTTTAATTTTGAGATGGCTATGTTGCCTTTGCTGACCTGGAACTTGTGATCCTACTTCATCAGTCTCCTGAGTAACTGGAATTATAGGCATGAGTCACACACTTCGTTTAGCTTTATAAGAACCTGTCAAACTGTCTTCCACAGTGCTATTTTGTGTCCCCAACAATAATCAATGAAAGTTCCTGTGGCTCTACATGGTTTTCAGTATTCAGGGATCTTGGTTATTCCGTTAGGTGAGTAATAGTATCTTGAGGTGCTTCTAATCTATATTTTCCTGATGGCATTGTATTGGAGCTTCTTTTCAAATACTTATTTGCCATCTGTATATCTTCTTTGATAAGATTTTTTTTTTCAGGCTTTTGACTCATTGTTTACTTACTGTTGAAATTTTGATTGTGATGGGTTCTGCCTTTGTGAAGTGCATGACATTGGACAGTGCCTCCCTCCAATGCTGACTACCGCATTCTTCTTCCAAGCCCAAAATCAAACTTTCCACTTTTTGCGTTCGCCAACATTCCCCCAATTGATTGTCAATACGTCATTCTGCCTGCCTCTTCAAACTCCACCCTTGGTCAAACTGAATAAAAAAGTCTGCCTCTTCTTTGCCCGCCAGCATGGGGATCTTGCTTTATACTGCAACCCTCCCATGCCTACAATGAAGATCTTTTTCTTTTTTCCTTTTTTTGCTCTTGCTTTTCTACTGTGCCAAGGAAAAATCATTCAGATTGTTCATTGCATATTTTGGCCCATGGTCCTTTAT
>RJWT010008414.1:0-26314 GCA_004365215.1 Cuniculus paca | reverse complement strand
ATTCTAAACTACCAAGTTAAGATACTTGGTGTCTTGTATCTGTTCAGCTGTAGTACAGTTTGGAGAAGAATTCTTTTATTTAAGGATTTTGACACTGAGCTTTTCAAAATGTCTCAAATTTTTATTTCTTTATGGTTAACCATGGCTGACAGTATTTGACTCATTCAACTTTTATTTATACCTGATGGAAGTTTTAATCACTTTGCCCATTTTTTTCTATTAAATTCTTTTTCCATGTCCTTGGAGGTGATGCCATACGAATCTTATGAACTTCTATAAGTGATCAGATTAAAAAAATTATTCCTAAATTGTTCAAATTTGATGGCACTGAATGAACTCGGTTAATGCATCCTTTCATTTAGTTTATTTTCTATATATACCTACTAATTATCTTTCCACTATCATGTTTATGGGGGAATGGTGCTAAGAACCAGCTGTTGATGAAATTTTGGGTATCTTTTTTTCTTTATGTTGTTACATTAAATTTACATACATTTTTTGATGCTGTTCACCATGTTTTTTCTCAGTTGAAGCTTTTAGCCATTATTATATCTATTCTATAAAGCCAGAATCCCATGGGGTTATTGTGATGCTTTAATTAGATGTATCAGATATTTGAAGAACGATGAAACATTTATACAGATACTAGTTATGATTCTTAGGAGGTATGATGCTATCATTTCTGTTTTACTAAGTAGGTTTGAATTTACATTTGACTTCTGCTAGAAATCTGAGTAGGATTGTTAAATGAACTGCATTTAAAAGTAAAGGAATCTGTTGCGCTTGGACAATCTGACAAGCAAAATATGCCTAAGTATTATATAGTTCCTCTCACATTGATAGAATAGTTAATGGGAATTGGAATCCTATTCACTTCAATATAGTTGAAAGTATATTGAGCCCCTGCTAATACAAAGTTTTAATTTTTATATTTCATAAATTACTCATTAAAGGATAATCCTAATTTAATAAGCTAAACACAATTTTGGCAGTAGAGACAGGATATTTCTATTGTGAGATCTTAGCCCTAGAAATTTGGTCTCTAATTACTTTCTTTACTAAATTCACTTGTCAGTGTTTTGCTTGAGTACATCCAGCCCTTGTCTTAGTTTATAATATAATAGATAATGCTAGTCTGGGATTGTGTTGTGGTAATTGTGGTGAATGTAGCATGTAAACAGATGAGTTACGTATTTTCCTGAATTTTTACTGTCTTTGTTTCTTGCCCTTCAGACTTTTTCCTTTGTGTCTTCAATTAGTATGGAAAAATTGAAACCATTTCTACTGGAATATTATGTATGTTATTGTGTACGCTTGCTTGCTTGCTTTCTTTCTTTCTTTTTTTTTTTTTTGAAAAGAATACAACCAAACAAAATAAAACAGAATAGAATCAATCACAACAAAACAGTGAACATGGTACATGACTTCTACACAGGGTCAAAGGCAATCAATAATGGCTACCATAATGTCTCTTGTTATCTTCAATATAACTGCCCATATACCATCAGACATAAATAAAAATCAAACAAAATACAACAAAATAAAACCAGTCAAAACAAAACAAAACAAACAAAGCAGAACAATGTAAGCAATACAGTACTTCAAGAAAGTAGTAAAACAGCAGTGGCTACTATAATGCTTGTTATCTTCAGAATAGTTGCCTACACCTTCAGACGTAATACAGTCAAACAGCACAGAATGGAGTAAAATCAATCAAAACAAAACAAAGCAATACAGGGTTTCGAAACAAGGTAATTGGACATCCTCTATGGCTGCAATTATATATTTTGTTATCTTTAAAATAGCTGTCCATGCCATCGAGTATAATAAAATCAAACAAAACAGAATAAAACAAAACTAACCAGGACATTGAAGACAATGTGAGTTTCAAATCATGAAAACAGATTAACAGTGGTCACTTCCTTCCCTTTTTAGATAATTCCTCCCCTTTGACTTTCCCAATATGTATTGTGCATTTTGGACCCCACTAACTCCTTTAGTTTGTTATACTAGAGAGACAACATGAAATTCACCCATGTGACTGAACCATTTCATCCATGAGCATGATCTCAAGTTGCTTCCATCCACCTACAAGAGCCTTGAAATTAACTTCATTTATAGCTGAGTAGGTTTCCACCACATAAAATGTCATGTCTTTCTTATCCATTCTGCAGTTGATGGGTAAGTTACCCCTACTTTTTTTTTTCTGGCTCCCTGTCACATAGGGCATTGTTCTCTCTCCTTTGACTTTCAGTCTGTGAATTTCCTTTCTAGTTAAATGTGTTTCTTGTGTAAAGGATATTGATGGATCCTGTCTCCTGATCCACTCTGCCTGTGCTTCTTTCTATTTGTGCATTTAAGCCATCTACATTACTAGTTATGGCCCTCTTGCACTGCATTGTCTCTGTCATGCTATTTTCCTGCCATTGGCTCCCTATTTTTCTTCTCCATTCAGTCGACTGCCCCCACTTGATGGTCCCCCTCTGCTGTTTTTCCTGAGACCATGGTCCTTTTTATCTCTCTCTAGAATGTCCTTTAGTATTATTTGTAGGGTTGGTTTGGTGGTCATGAATTCCTTGAGTTGTTCTTTGTCATGGAAGTATCTTGTTTCTCCACTAATTTTGAAAGAAAGTTTTACAGGGTACATCATTCTGGGTTGGAAGTTGTTTTCTTTCGGGACTTGCAATACTTTACTGCAGCCTCTTCTTGACTTGGTGGTTTGTGTTGAGAAGTCTGCTGTGAATCTGATGGTTTTTCCTTTATAGGTGATCTGTTTTTGTGTTGAATTTCTGGAATTTTGATTATTACATGTTTGGGTGAATTTTTGTTTTGGTTACTGCTAGCTGGAGTTCTATATGCCTCACTTATTTGAATGTCACTTCCTTTTCCCATGCTTGGGAAGTTCTCTGAAATTATTTCTGTAAATAGGGTCCTGATGTCATTTGTTTTGACCCCTGCTTCTTCACTCACATTTTTAATTCTTAAGTTATGTTTCTTTGAATTGTCTTGAAGCCATTGAATTACTTCCTGATTCCTTGTTATTTTTAAGAGATCTTTCCTTTCGCAATCACAAGCTGCAAACCTGTCTTCAAGCTTTGAGAGTTTATCTTCAGTTTCTTTCAAGTGGTTTTGCCAACTTTCAATGGACTTTTTTAATTTCCTGGATATCTCTTTGAATCTGTTTCATGCTTTCTAAATTTCTCTTACATTGATCATTCATGGTTTCCCTCATTTCCCTATGCTTCTCTATTTGTTTTTTTTTGTCTGTGTCTTTATAGGTGCTTAGTAATTCTTTTATTATGTTTTTCATTTCTTTTACTGGGGATAGTATTTCTGTTCTAATTTCTTTTATAGCCTTATGAAGTTGTTTCTTTACTTCAGTTGACATCACTTCAGACATTTCAGGTGTGCGACTCCCAATCTCTTCTGTGTTTACTTCTCCTGGACTTGTGCTGCTTGAGATGGATGCTAGAGATTGCCTTTTCCTTCTTTGTCTTGACATATTCCTGGTTTCTTCCATACACATGGGTAGTGGGGTCCCAAGCACTTCTGGCATTGGCTACAATTTCTCTGAAGCAAGACTGTTTAATTTTTCTAGCCAGTGCTGGCTATGGGTATCTGATGGTGGGTGCCCATGCTTCTGCACTGAGCTGGGTACCGGCCCCCAAGGGCCCTTGGAGTTTGCACGGGAGTGGAGCCAGCCAGGGCCTGTGGACCTAAGCAAGTTGGGAGCCTATGTGATGTTGTCTGAAATGTGCACGAGAGCGGGACTCAGTCCAATCAACTTCTGCGAGTCTGCATCCAACCTGGAGCTGCTAGAAGAAGCTGGCAGCAGTCCTGGCCCTGGGCTTATCCTGCCAGACTCCAAAATGGCTCCTGGCCAATTGCTCTCTCCCTTTGGAGGGCTGAGTCCTCTTTACTCACCTCCAGCCAGCGCTGACTTCCATGTCTGCTGCTCTTCTCCACTGCTGTGCCTCTCCACAGAGACCTCTGGGGTCGCCAGCTGCCACCGTGACCGTGCGTCCCCAGGCTCTCAGAACTCCTCTTGCAGAATGAGTCCAGCTCCAGGCTAAGGCGCTGCCAGCTATCACCTTCTTCTTCATTTAAGTTCTTCTTTTTACTCTCTCTATGGGCTTCAATTCACATTTTAGATTTTTCTTGGGTCCAGGGAACCCACTTCCTTCCTTCTTGTCCTCCCCATGATGCTATATTCCAGCATCTGAACTGTTTCTCTCAGAGAGTCTGTTTACTCTGCTTGCATTATTATTTTTCTACCTTCTTTTATCATATTGGTCTATTTGTTTTAGAGCAGCGCTGAAAATGTGATCATCAAATGAGTGCTGGTCTACAAAACTGTCTTCCCTGGTCTGATGAATTCAAGATGTAATTTCAGAGTAAACATTTAGAAATTTTATTTTTTCCTGCTGAATTATCACTTTGCCCCTGCTGGGCTCAAACTTGTGATCCTCCTTCCTCAGTCTCTTACACTGCTGGAATTACAATCATGCACCACCATGCCTGGCTATATTGAGAAACTTTTATAGCAACTTTACATTACCATGACATCTAAACATACAATTTTTAAAAAATTCACCTGGATTTTACAAAAGTTTCTCCAGTGCATTGACAGTGTAAAGAGTGGTATTTTGTCAAGTTACAGATGTATTTTATTTTGTTAGACATCTCATTCTATTCTTTGTATCTGGTAACTTGGTTTGCATTTTTCTTTGTTTGAACTGCATTTCAGATACCCAACACATGCAGAAGGTAATGAAGAATGGTTCCACTGAGCTATATCCTCAGCACTGGATAGAGTTTTAAAAAACCTTTGTGTTCTTTTTCTTTGTGAAAACTGATTTGAATCAACTTTATTAGCTTTTACATTGAAGTAAAATTACGTTTTTTGTTTTTTTAAAGTTGTGTATAATTCTGTCTTTTATCTCATGTATTGAGTCTCATTTATTGTACATTTATTCTTGTTTGTGCTGTGATTATTCATGTATTTATATTTTGGAGTGGAGTAGTGCTTTTTGGAAAAGTGCTAAATTCTTTGAATCCTGGGTTGAAGTTACCCTCTGGTCTGGGTTGAAATTACTTGCTTTCACAAATTACCTGTGCTTTGTCCAGTTGCCTGCCTGGCAGCTTAAGAACACTTTCAGTTACATCTTCAGAGTTTATTGGCTCAGGCATACAGTGTGAATTTAATCTGAGAACTTTTGGGAAGGGTGCTTTGTGGTTATAATCTTGGACGAATTGAAACTTCTCAAAATGTTGAAATTACAGAAGTTTGATACAGATTAGTGGTTGTCAAGGGCTAGAGATATTAGGGTTGGTGAGATTGGATATAACTGCAAAGTGGTAATAGCAAGGATTATCTATGTGTGTGTGTTTATGTTTCTTGTTAACATGAGAATGTAGCCCTGGAGTACTATTTTTTATTCAGGTGTTTTGTTAGTCTCCTTACAGTCTTATTTTCTGAGCCTTGTGAATTCATCGAAATAGAAGCCCAGTTTCACCAGTGTTAGGGTATACACTTAGGATAAAGGCTGGTTTTGTAGTTTACTTTTTCCTAAAGTTCCTGCTTTCATTTGCTAATAGTTTATATGGATGTTATACTTTTTTGCTGGCTAAACAATTAATTAAAACAACTTTTTTCCCTAACTTTAAAAACTGTAACCAATGGTATGGAGAATAGCTAGTTTTCTATATAGGTGGAAACTGATGTCCTCTTCTGTTTCAGTTTGGCTTAATACGGTTTTTGTGTGTCTGCTTTTTAATACTGTTGTTTTTAGTTGTTTTTCCATATCTTCTTGGATTTTCAGTCTTCTGTTACTGTCGATCCCAATTTACTTCCAGTTATGTTATTGTAATCCTGTTTCCCACTCTTTCTGGCCATATTATAGTTTATTAAAAAATATATAATAGCCATCATTTTTTACTCATATTCCATTCTACATAAATGATGTCTCTTCTTTTTAACACTTACTGATCATTCCTAGTATGTTTGACACCTAGACTGAAGAATTCATTTGAGGAGGTATGTCTTGTGTATGCTAGGTTATTTAACATCATCCTGGCCACTAGCCATTAGATCAGTGGTGGCGAACTGTTATAGTCAGGGTTTCCAAGGGAAAAGATTTAATACAGGACACATGATGTATAGGATTAGTTTATAATATTCACCCAAAGACTCAAATGCAAAAGAGTGTGCGAGATCTGTCCACACAGAGAAGACCCAGAGAATCCAGCTGAGAACCTGGATCACATGGCAATGTCCTGCATGAGTCCAGCTGAAGACCTTGAACCCATGGCAGTGTCTTCCATGAGTCTACCTGGAGGCCTAGAGCCCATGACGATGCCTCGTGCAAGACTGTATCGAGGATCTGTACTGGGAAGGCGTAAATGTCAGTGGTGGAAGCTAGAAAGTCTGCAGCATCGGGATGAAGGATCTGTGCCAACAGGCTGAGGCATCTGCACTGGAGCCAGTAAGCGATGTTCAAGGTAAAGACCAGAGCTCCCCTGAAAAGAACTGCAGCTATCTTCAGTAATATTGAGGACCCGAGTTCCTTTGACGATGAGAAAAGCTGAGCTCATATCACAAAAACCAGTGTGGCGAGCTTCTCCAGGAGTATCAACAACACTCCATCTTCCCCTCAAGTTCTACTTTTTTAATGCTACTGGCAACAGTCTTCAGGTGGACCTTCCACACCTAGCACCATACTGATTCAGTTCAGCTGGGTGTTACAAGTTGCTCATTAGTTAATCTATCACATGAAGCTATGGCACTTGCGCCTCAGCAGGCTGGTTTGTTATCACTGAAAGCTCTGAAAAGTTTGCAGTCTTTGCACTAAATGCAAATAATACCTCCCATTTGGTTTTTCTTTCTTTCTTTGGTTTGTCGAGACAGGGTTTTTTGTTTTGGTTTTTTCTTTGTTTTGGTTTTTTGAGACTATCTTGCTATGCTATTTAGGCTGGGCTACAACTCAGTATGTAACCCAGCCTATCTTTGTACTCCTAGAGCTTCTCTTACCTCAGCCTCCTGAGTGCTGGAATTACAGATATGTGCCACCACACTTGGCTAATAACTCCCATTTGTGACAAGTGAAAGTACTGTCTCCAGACTTTGCCACACATTCCTTAGGGATAATATTTCCCCTGGGTGACAACTATTGTCCTAGCTGTATGTGATTTTGGTTTTAGCCAAGGACCCTTCTTTGAATATCCCTGCCCACTGTGACATTTTGCCTTCTGGGTTTTTTTTATGAAATATGGGGGGGTATGTGTGTATTTATCTTACTTTTCAAGTTCCAGTGGACTGGGATGATGGGTCTCATTTTTTCTTGCTACTTTGGTTGACTCTATGTACTTGTTAGTAGTATAAAATATATTAATTACTTTTTTCTTATTTTTAAATTTTTTTATGGTATAAGAGTTTAGTCAGTTGGATTGTGTTAGAAAACAGAGAATTTTGAAGTGTTGTAAATTGTGAGACTTGATTAGTGGTAATAATTTTGGCAGAATTAATACAGACTGACGGTGAACTTGCAGTGATCCTCTTGCTGTAGCCTCTCAAGTGCTGGGATTACCGATGTGCACCACCGTGCCCAGCAAAATTTTTCTTAATATCTCAGAAATAGAAGGATTTGTAAAAAGTAGAAGAATTTGTAGAAACATGAAGGAAAAATGTGAATTTCCACTGAGTCTGACGAGCAAAGTGATCAGTATGTCCCGGAAAACTGTTTGAATAATGGATGCAGTGTCTGGTTAGGAATTACTTGTACAAAGCTGACAGACATGATATGTGAATGCTAGTAAGTTGAATACAAGTTTAGCACAGAGAGTTTGGGTTGTTACTACAAAGTAAAGAAAATGGTATGTTTTGCTGCACTGGAAAAAATATAGCCCTATTAGAGATTCTTCACATTTTTTTTTTATAAGCAAATTTCAAGTAAGAGAGTAAATTGAAGCCTGACTTTATCCACTTGTGAAGGGTACTAGATTGCTTTCTGATGTTGGTGAACAGTAATCATTAGAATAGTATGATTCATGTAGAAAAATTAAAAGGTAATGAAACGTGTAGAGAAAGAAAAAAGTGATAACTTCCCCAAAGCACAGCTAAACTATTGTCATTTAAATTAATTTCATTCTCTTAAATTTAAATGTCAGTCTTTTCCATATTTAAATACATGATAGTCTATGATTATGTATAGATAAGTGTATATATATATATGATTATCATATGTATTATGCATATGTAAACATAGACCATCATATATCTATATCTAGAGAAAGTCTGAGACTATATATATTTGTATGTATATATATGTGTATATACATATACACACATACGCTCACACACACCATACAGTATATAATGTATTTGTAATTATTTATATATAATGGATGTCCTATATTTTTCACTTACTATTATGAGCATTTCTCCATATTGATGTTAAATATTAGATATTTGTTTTAATTATATACCATTTTCCTCCAGTTGAATGCTTCTCAAAATTTGATTTATATTGGAATGTTCTTCAGAGTTTGTTAAAAGGACAGAGAAAAAACATTTTCTCTGTTTGTGTTTATCAAGGTCATCACACAGATTTTAAGAATAATTGATCTAAAGAATGTCCTTCTGATCTAGTTTATACTCCTTTAATTCAAAGAGACACTTTTTCTCATAATTTAAAACATTTTTTATAATCTTTTATTTCTTTGTTCAAACTGTTTTCAAATCGTCATGCATACTATTTAAAAAGTTACATCAGTTTTTTTTGCCGTGCTAGGGCTTGTTTAACCCAGGACCTTGCACATTATGGCCAAGTGTTCTACTCTGAGCTGGAAATTCCTAGCCCCTCCAACCCTTTTTTTTTGGTGGTGCTGGGGGTTGAACCCAGGGCCTTGTGCATGCTAGGCAAGAGCTCTACCACTGAGCCACACTCCCAGCCCAAGCCCCTATCTTTTTAAGTGATACTTAAGAACACAACTCTTACACATATGAATGGTGTAAGGTTATTTGAATACATGTATACATTGTGTAATGCTTAAATCAGGTTAAACATACCTACTCAAATAATTTGTTTTTTATGGTAAAACTTTCAAATTCCTTCTAGCTTTTTAAAATATACAGTACATTATTATTTGTAGTCACCCTACTGTACAGTAGCCCACCAGAACTTCTTGTTCCTGTCTATCTGATAGTAGCTAGGTATCCATTGATCAAGATTTCCCTGTCCCTCTGTATTCTCCCTATCTTCCTGTAACCATCATGCTATTCTCAGCTTCTGTGAAGTCAACTTTTTTGGATTTCACATCTGAGGGAGATCATGTAGTACTTCTTTCTGTATGTGGCTTATTTTACCTACCCTCAGTTCCATCTATGCTGCAAATGAGGGGTTTCATTCTTTTCTTTATGGACACATAGTATTTCACTGTGTATATATACAATTTTTTCTTGTCACTCATTAGTTAATGGGCATTCTGGTTGTTTTGATTTCTTGTCTTGTGAACAGTGCTGCAGTAAACATTGGAGTGCAGATATCTTTTTGACATACTGATTTATTTTGGATATACACCCAGTATTGAATTGCTGGGTCATATGATAGCTCTATTTTTAATTTTTTGAAGAACTTCCATACTTTTTTCATGTCTGTACAATTTTTCAGTAAAATTTTTAAACCTGATAGTGAATACATAGCATTATATTGAGATTGTTCTTAAATTTGCTTAACTCCTACTTGTTAAAAATGTAGGGCCAGGGATGTAGCTCAGCAGCAAAAGTGCGTGCTTGGCAAGTGCAAGGTCTGAGTTCAATTTCCAGTTTATTCCTCACTCCATGTAGCTTGTCCTTCATTTTTATTAATATAAACAGTTTACATCAACTTCTTAATGAGTCTGTTTATCTCTCTCATTTTCTTTATAGAATGTAAACTTCCAGGGCCGGGCATATAGCCCAGTGGCACAAGTGCCTGCCTGGCAAGTGCAAGGTCCTGAGTTCAATTCCTGATACAAAAAAAAAAAAAGTACATTTCCATTGCAATCCACCTCTTCTAATTTACCTCATAAAACTTAGTCTTCCTTCCTTAGTTTAAAAAAATACAAAAAACACCTTATTTTTATAGGCGGGCATATTGGCAGTGTTGGATTCTTTTTTCTATTTTCTGTATATTTTCTAGCCTTCTAAGTGGTTAGGTATAACCTAAGGGCTAAGTTATAGTTTATGAAATACAAGCTGAAAGTTTAAGAGTTAGAAGGGAGCACTGTGGCCATTTATCCTCTTTTTTTTCTTGTTTTTCCTGCTGCAGTGTGGGAATATTCATTGGAATTCTTACAATCTTTGTGGAATATGAGGTGACTTTGAATATAAATAATGTATGATAGAGCAAAAACAGTGGGAGGAAGTTGAGTTGTCAATTCTTGGAGCTGCTACATGAACTTTTAACTATCTACTGAAAATTAATATGGGAGAAATATATCTCCTCCCTTTTCTGTTTTTTATGGTAATGTAAGAGGTGTGATACAAAGAAATACGTATTTGTGTCATGGTAAAAGCTAGATCATGTTCAAAACAAATCTATGTTGAGACTAAAGAGAATGATCTTTGAAAAGGATTTTTAATATTATGTGGAAAATATGTAATTCCTGGAACTGACAATTAAGGTGCTGTATTTTCTTAAGTACTTTTGATAATTGTAATAAATGTTTCAGAAAACACTTCACAGCTTTTAGGCAAAATACATAACGTTGAAGATTATACATTGTATGGCATCAGCATAATGCAGCTCCATGAAAATGTTTTTTTTTTTTCTTTTGGTAATACTGGAGTTCGAACCCAGGGCCTTTCATGCTGAGTTTACCCAGCCCTTCCACCCCTTCTACTCTTTGGATTTTTAAGACAGAGCCTTGCCAAATCGCTAAGTTGTCCATACTGGGTTTGAATTTGCAGTCCTCCTACTTCAGTCTCCCAGAGTGCTGGTATTACAGGCATGAGCCACCAAACCCCGTGACTTTCTAATATTATTAAATATCTTGGCTAATCACTTTGATGAATTCATTAACATACGTTGATTGACTGATTGATTGAGACGAGATGTAGTTCAACCTGGCCTTGACACTCACTGTGTAGTAAAGGCTGGCCTCGAACTTACAGTGGTCTTCCTGCCTCAGCTTCTTAAGTTCTGGAATTGCAGGCACCATTAATTTAACTTTTAATGTTCTCATGTGAACTTTGTTGAAAAAATTTTGATACATGACAGTTTTAAAAACATCTTTATGACTATAGAGGTAATGAATTTTAGTATTGCTTCTAAGAAACTTAATTATAATTTTAGTGTTAAGTGAAGAAAATAAGTGAAGAATATACATTTTAAAAATTAAGACTAGTTTTGAGGCAGTTTCAGGTTTATAGAAAACTTGAGCAGAAACTTTAGAGTTTCCGTATATCTGCTGTTCCAAGTATGCACATTATTTTTTTATCCAAGATACATATCTCACTGTATATAATGTTAGACATGGAGAAAAAGACTCCACATCTTGAGCAACATATATATTATTTGTGAATATCATATACTATTAGAGTCTTTCTGCTCTACTCCAGGGTTTCCTACCCTCAACACTGTTAACATTTTGGACCTGATAATCCTTTGTTGAAGGATGGGTTGTCTTGTGCATTGTAGAATGTACAGGAGCATCCCTGACCTTTTCCTAGTAATGTCAAAATACTCTCCAGTTCCAACACCCAGAATTATCCCCAGACATTGCTTAATGTCTCTTATGAGACAAAATTACCCCTAGTGGAGTACCATTGCTCTAAGTGAAATAGCAAATGTTAGAATTTTCGGTGCTTCAGATTGAGTCCAAATTTATAGTTCAGCGAATCTTCATGTAGAAATTACACAGAGATTGAATCTTCCCTGCTCCTTGGCACTGTGTGTGATCTGCATAGTTGTCCTGAACCTAAATTGCCTTGACTGTGAAATAGCGAAAATATTATCTAACTTGAAAGGTATTTGTAAGAATTCGTTAAGATAAATTATATAAAATACAGTACTTTGATTTATGTTGGTTTCTTCTTGTCAAAGGTTGTATTTTGTCCTTTGAACTTAAATGTGTCAAAACCTATCACAAGGTTTATATATCCATGGGAAAAGCTGTCATTGTTTGAAATATACTTACAGATTTCGAGAATATTATACTTTGAGTAGGTAAAACTTAAGATGAATGATGACTTATTTTGATACCTTATGGTGGGCTAGATTGTGATTGTGTTCAGATTGTAGCATTTAAATGATCCCATTGTGTTCTTTCAAGGACTTTGAACTTCCCAAATTGAAGATAGCCTTAGATGTCAGCCAATCACTTTGTCCTTCTAACTTTTTGTTTTCATATCTGAAATCCTGCCAATTGTAACAACTTGTGTGTCAGCTCTAATAGAAAGCTTGACTGTGTTGGTTTGAATTTAGTCCACTCTAAAACCTTGACAGAGTTGACAATGAATGCTGTCCACTTCTATTGTTAGTTTGTAAGACTACGACTCATTGATCACTAATGAATTAAATGTCATCTTATTGTTCTCTTGCCCTGCAGAACATTTCTAATAACTTGGTGAAGATAGAAAAACTGTCAGAAAGGCTGTAGCATTCCTACACTGTAAGTATCTCTTTGTAAAAAAAAAGTGTAAGTGAAGAACATTCCAAGTGTCCAGCTATTTGAGAGAAAATGTTAAAGTTATCAGAAGTAAAATATAGAAGGAAATATAGTCAGGGTAATAATTTATGAGAACTAATCCTATGCAGTTGTTTAAAAATTGAAAATACATTCTTATAAATTAAGATGAGGATTTTATGATAGCATTGAAAAATATTTCCAATTCTAACAAGGATTGATCTACTTTATGTACATTTGCTTATTTAAAACTATAAGAATCCAAAAAAAAAAATCATTGTGGTTTTATAGTTTGTGATTTGTTTGGGTGGCTTGTTGGTTAGGTTATTTTGCAGAATTATTTATTTGCTGATTTATTTATGTATTTCATTATTTATTTATTTGATTATTTAGTAAATTATTTATCTGATGAATTATTAATACATCTTCATGACATGCTTTAAATTATTTATAACTTAATTTTGAGTTTATTGCTTTTAGATGCTGCGTTGTTACTGACTAGTTTTGCTTTTTTTTTCTTTCTTTGTGACTCTTGAAAATCGAAGTATTAATCTGTAAGGCCAAAGTATATTCATTGAAATGTCCATAGATTTTTTTTTGTTGTTGTTCTTGTTGGTAATTTATAATAACCATAAAATTTCAGTTATGCTTTGTTTAGCTTCAAGTTTACCTGTTAAGGTTACTGGTAGGTGATAAAATGTCATTGTGTTATGTGCATGGTCATTATAGAATCTTGTACAGATTAGTGATAGAATCTGTCATCAGTAAACTGAGATTGAACATGTAAATTTCAACCTATATTGCCTTTTATATATCTAAAGGACAGGCCTATATTTCTTGCTTTAGAATCTATTTTACTACTGGAATATTTTTAGGAAGTTTCATAGAAATGAAGTCCAATTTAGATTTGAATCTGTTAAGATACAAATTTGACTGAGATAGTCATTGTTGTTTAAATCACTATTACATGGGGATTTGGAAAACAGTGTGATGTTTATATAAATTTTTATATTAGTCATAATGACATTTATTGTATGTCATATGTTTTATATTATTTTAATGAGCCAGACTGGACAAACATCTTTATAAATGTGAAATACAGTTTCTTTGACTATAATAATTCATGTAAAGTTTATTTCTTTTTTTCTTCTGTGTATCGTAACATAGTGTAATTTTTAGGGCACCGTTGTTGAGTGGTTTAATAAATAGGTTAGTCATTTGGGTAAAAGAATGCCATGTGCTCAACATGATCTGTATTTTGCATTTGCTTGCATTGAGTTACTATGTACTTCACAGTTTCTACAGTTCAGAGAAATGCTGCATTGTAGGTATCAAATTAAGATACCATTGAAATGTAGTGAAAATGGCCTCTGTAGACAAGTTTTCACCATAGAATGGTAAATCATGCATATATCCAAATTTCTTATTTTGAAATATTGAATATATTCTTTTGAATGTTGCTTTAGTTTATTCATATGAATTGCCTTAAAAAAAAGTTTCTTTTGATTTCCATACATGGATTTAGAAATGTATCATATGTATCTGTGACTCTTCTGTTCTGCAGATGAACAGCCACAGATACTGTTAATATGGGATTTTATTTTTAAATGTGCTTCTGTATACCAGTGTGGTTTTCTTTTGAAGAAAACAAGCTGTCTGTCCCGTGTTGAATAAGATATGTTAGCTTTCATGATACTCTACCCAGGCCACTCTACATGTATTTATATGGTACTGGTAATGTCATCTAACTAATGCTACCTTGGATGATACACATTTGTGTGTAAACATACACATGCACAAACGTGAAATTTTCTTCTGATACCAGAATAATTTTTCAGGTTTTTTTCAAAGAGACATTAATGGTAGGCTATTATAATAGCTAACAGAGGTCTTATTGCAGGCACAGTACTCATACAGTTTACATGGATTATTTGTTGATTTTTCACAGTGAGGTAAGTACTGTCATCTTTATTTTCAGGAGGAGGTAATAGACATGTAGAGATGTTAAAGAACTTGGTCCTTGTCATAACTGAGAGTAAGTCTTGGCACTGGGGTTAGAATTCACTTAATTTGACTTGGCCATTGTTCTAAGCCTATTTCAGTTTTGTATGTTTAGATAGTATAATGAGTTTTTCATTGGAGTGTTTTTAAGTACCCCAACCCAGACAATGTAGTTTTTATCTCTGATAACATTAACTTGCTCAGTATATTTACTTTGTGTTAGACTTAGTCATCTTTCTTAAACAGTAGGCAAGTACTTGAGTTTCTTAACTTTTCTGATTTGATGTTTGTAATCCTGTATGATTGAGCAAAGTTGCATACAGAATTAAAACTGGTGCCTTTTCCTGGTGATGACTAACACTCAGATCAGATCTTTTGATTCTCACTTAAACCCAGAGCTATTTCCAGAGCTTGGGGCAAATCTGATTATTATCAGGGTCAGACTTATATATATTGTTAAGAGAATGATTGTCTGATACTTAGCATTTATAGAAATGTCTATAAACATACTATTAAGTTAATCCTAAATATGGTGTTTAACATATAGTTAGGCATTTTAACATGGGCATAAAAAGGACAAGAAAGTAGCCAATTGTGATTTTAAATAGATACAATTACAGTATTTAACAGATTTTGGGGAGCCTCTAAGAGTAAGAAAAAATGTGAATTTGGTATGAAATGAAAAGAAAAGGATCTTTCCAACCCTGTTTGCTATCTGAAAAGAGAGGAAAGCCTCCATCTTGGGTCTTAAATACATAAAATGCATCAGAAAACAAATGAATTAAAGAACAATAGAATTTGGGTGATATTGGTATAAGTGGCATAATTGATAGGGTACAGGGTACTGTGCAAATCAGCCAAAGTCGTTAAGTTAGAAAGGTTTTTTTCAGAGTCAGGTGTGGTGGTGCATGCCTGTAATGACAGCACTCCAGAGGCTGAGGCAAGAGGATTGCCCTGAGTTCAAGGCCAGCCTGTATTACATAGTGAGACCTTGTCTCAAAAAAAAAGATTTTCAAATAATAATATTACTTTATAAAATCTTCAAAACACATGATTTAATAAAGTATTGTAATGGCTAGGATGATTGTATGATGTATCTTGTAATCCATGACATTTTTAAAAGTGAAAGAGTGTAGTATAATTTGTCAGGACAATAGGGTGTAAAGTGGGACCTTTTAGAGAAATGGGTCTCACTATCCTTCTGGTGACCTTTTGGTCACCCTAGTAATATCTCAACTTTCAATGAGTAATTCTTAACAGTCATGGATAATGTATATTGAGCAGAAATGTTTTCTTTGTTTATTTAGAGACAAGATTTCTCTATGCAGTTCAGGCTGACCTTGAACTCACTTTGTATCCCGGGCTGGCGTGGAACAGTGATCCTCTTGCCTCAGCCTCCTGCTGGGATTACAGGCTTGTGCAACCATGCCTGGCCCTTTGAACAGAAATTTTAATTCACATATACTGTCTTTAAGAGTATTTTCTTTAATGGTAAACTCTTAATGGCCAGTGGTTATGTCTTTTTGTTCATTAAACCAGGCCAATTCTAATAAAGTCTAACTGGTATTGTATAGGTTTGGAGCTTATTTTCAAGGTGAAAGTAAAAGGGTATTACTATTAGAAACAGAAAGATAAGTAAAGTCGGCCATAATGTAGTGGAAAGTTCTGAAGTTTTTCCTTATATCAAATATTACAGAATTTTCTTTTGCTTGTTTTGCATTGTAAATATAAGTGGTTGCATATTTAACATTGTACAGAAAGTCCCATTTGTTCAGCCTTCAGAATTTATAATTTCATGAATGATCCAGTGGGGTTTTTTTTTTTTTAAAGCTATATCACAGGTCACATGTGTTGACAAACTTTCAGTTTTGTCAAAATAGTTTGAATGCAACTGACTGTATTTCTTTAGTGGAATATTCTGTGTATGAAATGCAATCTCTAGAATGAGTAACTTAAATGTTTCTTTTTGTATAGTTTTCTCTTTAGTTTCCTCATGTGTATTTATCCATCACAGCAGATTACATCATCATCATTATTACTAGTGTAAGATTTTAAGTTCTAGTTCATTTGTGTTTAGAGCATAAGAGAACTGGTATGTTGAACGGTAGCATGTTTGTGCATTAAAAAATCAGAAGAATTCTTATGCAGTGATTCTTAACTCATTGCTACGTATAATGTCGGAACCCTTTTTGTTCAGAAGGGTAGGGCCTATCATACCAGTTAATAAAGGAAAGCGATGTCTATATATTATCCCTTAAGTTTGTCACAGTATGAAACATTTCCCAAAATACTACTATAGTTGTAAGAATAATAATGTGTCTTATGCATTGGCTCTGAGAGTAGCTACATTATGACAAGTGAAAGTACAGCCAGAAGTCACCTTAAACATAGGATTTCTTTCATACCTCATCCATTTTATGGGTAGCACGTGAAATATTTGGGTTCTCGCACTCGTGTTTTGAGAGAGGAACCAAGGTTGTTCTCATAGAAGTGTTTCAAGTATCTTTTCACTCCTCCTATGTGGCTAAAATATTTGGTATGAATATGTATTTGAATTTTGGACTAATTAAATAGAACCTTATTGAATATAAAGTTTGTAAAATACAAAAGGGGGATCTTGATATACTTAAAGGCTTTTTTAGGGAATTAAGTAATAGCGATGTGTTAAAAGTCTTTAGTAATACCAAATACTATATTGACTGGATGCAGTCTTAGTAAGTAGTATTAGTATTAGTATTACTTTAGTCTTGATGCAGCTCACAAAATAGTAAAAACCAAACAATACAGCAATGACAACAGAAGGAGAAAATAAAATCACACACTGTTTAAGTGTGACATCGATATATAATCTATTGATTAGAATGTTTGACTTTAATTTGAATATCTAAATAAAAGTTAGAGTAATAACATCTATGGGAAAGGTTTCTATTAAAATAATAAAAGAGAATACACATATGTTCTAGAGTGTCTATCAAATCACTGTGTCATTCTCAGTATGTAGAACCAAAAAATACAGACTGAAGAAAGGATATTTAAAAGAGTACAAAATTGGTAAGCATGACTTCTAATGTAACTGATTAAAAAAAATGTTCCCTTCTTTCTTTCTTTAAAGTATTTCTGGCTGGGCGTGGTGGTGCATGCCTATAATCACAGCACTCAGGAGGCTGAGGCAGGAGGAACACTGTGAGTTTGAGGCAAGCATGGGCTACAAAGTGAGTTAAAGACCAGCCTGAACTGTGTGGCGAAACCTTGTCTCCAAAAAAAAAAAAAATTATTTCTATTGTTTCCACATTCTAGCATTCATTTTCTTACTGTCAGGCTTATAGTTAATGGTTTTTAAACAGGAGATTGTTGCCCCATAAAGGAATTTTATGGTGTTTTCACTTGTACAAATGATTGTGGGAGAGTTTTTGGCATTTAATGGATATGGATCAGGGATCCTAAGTATGCAGGAGATAGGCCCAGAATAGAGATTGTCTTGAGTACTGCACAAGTTTTGAATTTCTTTCTTTCTTTTTTTTTTTTGCGGCACTGGGGATTGAACTCACGACCTTGCGCTTGCCAGGCAGGCGCTTAGACTGCTGAGCTAGATCCCTGGCCCTGGTGTTTTTGAGACAGGGTCTCACTATGCCATTCAGGCTGGCCTTGAGCTCACTTTGTAGCCCAGGCTGGTCTTGAGCTCACAACGATCTGCCTGTCTCAGCCTCCTGAGTGCAGGCGTGAGCCACCACTCCCGGCTTCAAGTTTTGAATTTCTGTTCAAAGATAAATCAGTAGTATTTGAGTGTATCATAGTATTGGCAAGTTCTTATAAAATATTGCATGGAGAATTTGGTAATTTAGGAGCGGTTTATGTGCAGGGGAAGCTTAAGTAAAATAAATTACCTCAAAATCATTCTCAAATTTACTTCACAAATGCTTTCCACTTCCTGATTTATGGCATTTCCAACTTGATATTTACTTGAAAGTTTTCAGTTCTGTAATGTAATTACTAGAAGCTCATACACTGCAAATACGTAACAAAGGATATTTAAGACAGGTTTAAGGGCTGGAGATTTAGCTCAGTGGCCTAAGCGCACAGAAGGTCATGAGTTCAATCCCCTGTGCTGCAAAAAAAACAAAACAAAAAAAAAAAGACAATAGGTTTAATTTTAAATTAGTGTAGGGGATTTAATTTTATTAACAAGAATTGCTTAAAATATTTCATGATGCCATATTAAACACAAAAGTTTCGTTTATTGGAAGAATAAAAATGCATTCTTTTTTTTTTTTTTTGTTACTGGGAATCGAACTCAGCACTTTATACTTGCCAGGCAGGTGCTGCACTACTGAGCTAAGTCCCTGGCCTCCTAAAAATGCATTCTTAAAATCACATTGAAATCATTTTATATTGCTTAGTCTTCAGTATTATTGATAACTGTGTCCAGTCTATATACAATGCTCTGTAAACTACCTGTGTTATGTTTCTTTACCAACTCCATTCTGTTTCCTATTTTAGATAGATACGGTCTCTATTATATTTTTAAATAGCAGAGATTTAATGTGTAAAGCATGTTCTTTATGTCTTGATGTTATAGTAGGATTTCTGGGATAGTTTGCAGCCACACTGTCCCTCATCATGGCATAGCTAATTATTTTCACACTGCACTTAGAAGTAAAATGCAGGTTGGTTGGATGAATACCACAGTTCATTGTTTTTTTCATTTCAGCCGTCATTGTTTTATGTCTCTTGGTGTTTTAATCTTTAATTTTAACTTGTGTATTTTTCTTCAAGTTGAATTTATTTTGCTTGGTGTCCCTTATCTCAACACTAATTTTTATTCTAGTGTCCTATACCTCTTCTGTTTCATTTTCTTGTACTTTTGTAAAGAATTGCTTGTGGTCTTTTTTTCTCAGGTCCATACATTATATGTAGATCCAGATAAGTGACTCTTTTATTCTCAAAAGTAGCTGTGCTTAAGCATTTACATAGTGAAATAAGTATTGCATTATAAATTGCTTTTATTTTTCATTAATATTATGATGGGAGTTATATTGATTTTTTAAAAGAGATTCTATATATAATTAGGCTTTCTTATTTGTAAATTTCATTTCAAAATAATACAGGGAATGAAAGGGGCAGTCATACTGACAGAACTAAGAACCATTATTCTGGAGATACCTGCTTAATTCCTGATAGTTCTTTTAACTCCTCAGCTTCAAAGATACTTCAAAACTGGATTGCAGTTTCTTACACAATTTGGAAAAAATACTGAAGCAAATAGTTCATGTAGAATTACATATCATCTCATCATAATGCTCTTCTAATTAAGAGTATAGGGCCTTTCTGTAATTTCTTTGGTATTTTATTTGCTGTAGTACTGGAGATTGAACTCAGGGCCTTCACACTGAGCTATACTCATAGATTTTTTAAAAAAGTTTTTACTTTGAGACAGGGCTTCCTAAGTTACTGAGTTGCCCAGACTGGGCTTGGAACTTGTGATCCTCCTGCCTAATTCGCCAACAGTGCTGGGATTACAGGTAAATACCACCACACTTGACATCCTTTGATATTTTAGAAATGAAAACTGCATATAAAGAATATTTAATAGTGGAGTTGAAGGATAAGAGTTTATTTTGTCCAAAGGGTAGTCAAATATAATATGTAGTTGTTATGTCTCGTATCTAGATGTCCCTCTAAAGCCTCATGTGCACAAAGGTTGTGCTTTTCGGGTTGACTGAACTAGGTGTGTGAATGTGGATTAGGGTGTGATAATTGGGTAAGTCCACTGGTTGGTTTACCAGTATTCTAAGTGTGAGTAATGAGAAGTCCCATTCTAGGTTGGGTGGCACTAACTGTTATGGCTTGTGTCTAGATGTCCCCCCAAAGCCTCAATGCAGTCATAAGTGGGGCTTTTTCAGAGTGGCTGTATCTAGAGTTTGTGCTCCTGGGATTAGGTGTGTGATTAACTTAATCAGTCCACTGATTGGTTTGGTATCCACCCTAAACTCAGTAGCCTAGATAGAACATAAAAGCAGCAGAAAGAAGCTGCTAAAGTCACTTGGAATTGCTGCTTGCTGCCTTCTCTTACTTGTCTGCTTGCTGTGGACTGTTTTCCTTCTGTGGTGCCCCTCTGTCTTGGAGTCAGTGAACTATGGACTGAAATTTCTACAAACTGTGAACTAAATAAATCTTTTGTACTTTAACTTCCGTTGGGTATTTTGTCTCAGCAATGAGAGAAAAGTAACTAAGACACTGACCAACAGGCTTGTACTCTGGATAGAATATAAAGAGACAGTAAGAAGACAGACTTGTTGCTTCCTGCCAACCCTCCCATTGGACTGTTTCTCCTCTGTGATAGCCCTCTGACATGGCACCTTGCCTCAGATCCAGCTAACTGTGGTCTGAAAACTCTTCAAATTGTGAACTGAAATAAATCTCTCCTTTTTTAACTTGTGGGTGCCAGGTGTTTTGTCTCAGCAATGAGAAAGGTAACTAAGACAGTAGTGTTTCAACTAAAATTTGAGAAATAACTAATGCTAATTAAGTTTTACTGGACTTTGATATTGATAAACTTATATGATCATTGCCAACCATTTTGAAATGTTGTTTTATATTATCTAAAATATTCTTTTGCTTCATGAAAACTATCTGTTATGTTTTATTACTGGTTTCTTTTTTTGTTATTGATATATGTTTGCAGTACATAATCATTTATTGTAGCAAGTTGGTACACATGCATAACATATCTTACTACTTTTTTAAATTACCTATTCCTTTCATCCCTTGCTGCCCATCCATAAATGAATAAGGAAAATGTGGTGCTTATATTACAGTGGAGTACTACTCTGTCATAAGGAAGAATAAACTTGAGGATTATGTTGCTGATTTCTTTTTCTTTTTCTTTTTCTTTTTCTTTGTTTTTTTTGTACTGGGAATCAAAGTCAGGGCCTTGTGCTTGGCCAGGCAGGTGTTTTGCCACTGAGCTACATTCCCAGTCCTGCTGGTTTCTTAAGTGAGATTTAATTAAAAAATATCTCAATTAAACCATTAAACCATAATGTGAGTAAAAAACCTATTATTTAGAAATAAAATACATAAAAGTTAATGTGGTATCTGTAAGTATACATGTATATGTGCACTTAAGCTTAGAAACATGATTTGGTTCATCTTCAGATTGACATTGTTTATATCGTATGTGATGTAGATGTGTAACTTTTTGACAGTGATTTGATACTGCTTTAGTGTAGAGTTTATCTGAAGAATACCACAGCCATAGTCATGAAGTTTCTCTCCAATCTCACGAATACCTTTTCCCAAAGAACACTTGCTTCTATTTGCCTCTGGTACTGTTTATTATGGCTGTTTCACTAGCAGTTACTACCATTTTCATTCAGAGTTATGATGTGGTATGGGAATAAGATATTTGAGAAGGTCACAGATTTGATGTCCTCAGATTGGATAACTTTACTTGCTGTCTGTGGATCCCAACTTGTCTTTTTTCTTTTAAGTTCTTTCTGTATATGATAGTAGAATTTAGGAAAGGTTGAAGTATATTTATTATCTTCCTAGACTTGATTATTAGTTTGGTTGTAGAATTCAGGTTGTAGTAATTTTGTTTTAAATATCAAATGCTCTGTTTTGTAGCATTCATTGTTAGTACGAAGAATCTCATTGTCATTTCCCCCTGCATTTTCACTATATAATTCTTTTAAAAAAATCATTCTACAACTTCTAAAATATTTTCTTTATTTCTGAAATTCTATGATGGTATGTTTTGGAATGGTTTGTATTCATTGCTTATGCTGTATCTTCAGAAGACCTTTTTATTCTGAAAGCAAGCATATTTTAGTTTGGGGATGTTATCTTGTGTTTCTTGTATTTTTCTTTCCTCCTCCTGTTTCCTGCATTTTTCTTAGTTGTAGATTCACAGTTAGGGTAGTGGAGGTGGGATGTGAAACGTTGGGACATTGTCTGACTGTGGATGACATGTAAAATATAAAATATATATGTTGGGTAACTTCCTTTGGCAAGTTATTTGTCTGTTTCCAAAAATCTGTCATTTTTTTTTTCCATTGTCATTACTATTACTACTTCTTTTGCCCTTGTAAAATAAAAATTATTGTATCAGGGCTTTGGGAGGAAGAAGAAAGAAACTCATGTAGTTGATCTGTATTTGTTGAACCACTGTTTTATGTACTCTTTACTCCTTACCTTTCGTTTGGCTTATGCTTTTTTTTTTCTTTTAATTTTTTTCTTTCTTGAGGGTTTCACTGTGCAGTTCAGGTTGGCCTCAAACTCATGGCGATCCTCCTGCCTCAGCCTCCCAAGTAGTGGAATTACAGGTGTGCGCCACCATGCCTGGCTTATTCATCTTAAGAGGCAGCTCTTTAAAGCATTCCCTGGTTCTTCAGTAACCTTGCCACACCTCTTACATACATTGTTAGAACCTTTATTTTACTAATTATAATGATGAGTTTATTGCTTATAGTAAGAAGAGGAATAGTTTTATTTTTACTGATATCCCTGTAAAGCATAGCATTTCTTAAGTAAATGAAAACATACAGAAATGAAGTAGAAGATAGGTAGCAATTGCATACTTGAGTCAGATGGATTCATATTTTAAACTATTTCAGTTAGCATTTGATAAATTAAAAAACTTACTGGTGGTTTATTTCTTTTTGTAAAATGTTGGTGCTGTTGTCCTAGGTTAATCAAAGAAATGACTTTACATCAAAGCTAAATTATAAAGTAGTGATGAGGTTCAACATTGAGGGGTACTGTGTTTTGAATGTTTCCCTCAAAGTTTCTCTGTTAGAAATGTAATCCCCAGTGCATTAGTGTTGGGAAGTTGGACCCAACAATAGGTGCCTGGTGAGATGCTCTGCCTTTGTGAACAGAATAATGTCATTACCTATTCAAGGCCAGCCTGAACCTCACAGTGAGACTCTGTCTCAAAACAACAACAGAAAATCTACATTCATTCAAATCAGTCATATCATCTTCTTTGAAAAATCATCATAACTCTCCAAATTTCAGATTCCAAATTGAATTTCTTGCAACTTCATTTCCTTTAGAACCATTGGCCCCAATCTCTCACATCCAGCAATAGAACTGTCCTTAAATGAGCAGTTCTTGTCCATGTAGTCTGCTTGTAGTGCATTGGCAACACTTTCAGTGATTTTGATCCCATGAATTCTTCACCAAGGTCATGACTGCTTGCAGGGTAGGCTTCACAAAGTTTTCATTAAATCAAATGTCAATTGAAGATTTACGAGACAGGAGTGGTAACAAAAATGATGACAGTTAAGAATGGTAGTCCACACAGAAGCAATGAAAAATGGGAATCACCAAAATTCATAAAAGATTTCTTTATTTCATGCAGGTGCATTAAGTATGTTCATTACAACATACAAGTATTGAATTATGAAGATCTTAGACACAGCCATGTCCATTTGTTTTCAAGTGCACACATTATTTATGTTATGTCTGTGCTCTGATTGGTTATTCGGCAATAAGTCTGGAGTTCATCTGTTCCTATAGGCATTTACCTCTTGTCCAAAGGCTCCTGCTTCAATATTTACAAATACTTAATTTATATTATAATTTATTTTAAATATTAGTGTCAATGATGTTTATATTTAATTATTTATATTTAATTAAATATTAGTGTCAATGATATTTAAATATATTTAAAAATTCAGTGCATCTGTTGTGTTTTGCATCAGATGTACTAAATGCATCTGTCTGTCTGACAATCTTAATTGGGACTTATTTTGGAAGTAGGGCTTATAAACATGCTGAAAAATCAGAGTAGGGCTTACTTTGTAGTTAGACCTTATTTTCAGGGAAAGGCAGTATCACCGAGTTACGTTCTTTGTCATAGGAATGGGTTTCTTGTAAAAAGTTCTGCCTCTTGCCAATCTTCATGCCATCATTGTAGGAAGTAAAGAAGGCCCTAACTAGTCACTGTCCCTTGATCTTGGACTTCTAGCCTCCTGAACCATGAGCCAAATAACTTTCTGTTCTTTATATAGTATCCAGTATTAGGTATTTTGTTACAGCAGCATAAAATGGACTAATACAAGGTCGCCTTTAATTAGGAAATAAGCTACAAGATACTGAAAAAAACAGATAAGAAAACTAGTCATTATTTTTATGTATGAAGGAGAATACAGCTCAATCATAGCAAAGGGAAAGGAGTGGAAAAAAGTCTTGTCTTCTTTTGTTAGTGTAGTATTCCAGTTATTCCAAATATAAGATAAAAAGTTTTACCAAAAATGATCTTTTAGTTTTGTGAAAATTTATACCATGGGTAATGGGGTCCGAGATTGATTCTTAGGTTCTTGCGTTCTATAAACAGTTGGGCATGGCACTCAATGGTAAGGAACAGCAGTAGAGTTTGATTAGGCCATGGTAAGCCTGGAGTGAGCATGCTCTTCCTGGTGAAAGGAAAATGACATAAGCACTGAGAGTATTGGGTATAGGGATTTAAAGTGCTATATTGAACCGGGCGTGATGGTGCATGCCTGTAATCCCAGCACTTGGGAGGTTGAGGCAGGAGGATCCTTGCTAGTTTGAGAGCAGCCTGGGCTACAAAGTGAGCTTAAGGCCAGCCTGAACTGCATAGTGAGACCCTGTCTTAAAAAAAAAAAAAAGCCACATTGAATCTAGGGTGCCTCCCATTGGGTCTTTCAGAGCATGATTGACAGTGTGGTTATCAGGGTGCTGAGTGATGTCAGCTGTATCTGGGGTACATGTCCCTTCCTATAATTCACTCTGTTATAATTAGATGTGTGAAATGCAGTCCATATGCGCAAGCCTTCAATGGGTTCCAGATGAAGAAAGCTTAATGTGGGTTATGCAGGAGACTCTGGCAGGCATATATCCTGGTGTAGGATTTTGGAATTTTCTCCAGCAGGTCCAGGGACCTTTGTTTTCCTTATTTCTCATTCTAGTTATTAAGCCTTTGAGACAAATGTGTGGCCCAGATTGCCCAGGTTTAGGTTAGTGGGGAGAAGTAGACCAGTAGCCCCAGTTGTACTATGTATATTATTGTCATATCCAAAAACATAATAATAAAAACTTTTTTAAAATACACTTTTAAGTTAGCACTAGAGTGTCTTCTTTTTTTCCTTTTGCGACAGGGTCTTGCTATGCAGTTCAGGTTGGCCTTGAACTCACTATATAGTCTAGGCTGGCCTTGAAGTCACAGCAGTTCTGCTGCCTCAGCCTCCTGAGTTCTAGGTTTACAGGTGTGTGCCACCATGCCCCGTTTAAGCACTAGACTTTGTTGAAAGATCTTTGTTACAGTTTTAAGTTGAAGTTTTGTTGCCAGCATGTCTCCTTTTAGTATTAATGGAAATTATTGCTTTTAGTACTGAAACACAAATTTATAGAAGAATCTTTAATTTGAAATTTAGAGGAAATACAGGAAAGGGTTCCAGTTTAGGAAGTTGGAGGGGTCACACACTCTTGATAGAGGGATTGCTTCACTCACAAAGGCAGGAGACCAGCTTTTAAGGATTGGCTAATGGAGTGGGGTCCAGTTGATCATTTTCTCAGTCCTGCCATCGTAATTCTGGAATCTTTATGACTACAGAATGATTTCATTCCCAAAAAGGGATCGTACCTCTCCATGATGGTCTCAGTCATGTGAGGCTTCACT
>RJWT010008413.1:0-26408 GCA_004365215.1 Cuniculus paca | reverse complement strand
AGGAGGCAAACAGTAAGTACAAAAGTCTTAAAGAAAACAAAGTTTTAATTTGTTGAAATGATAGGGAGAACACCACCACTTTCCTGCTACATTGTACAAGAGGCAGCAAATGGTAGAATATTAAGACCAAGACTGGCAAGAGGCTTGCTTTACTTTTGGTGTCTTAGGCTCCAATCTGAAATAACAAATATCTGTTGATTACAACTATTAATTTACATAATGACCAGATTATACAAGCTTTGGTTATGAGTTTAAATTTTAATTAGAGAGAGGCTGCAGTTTTGATCAGGTGAACATAAAGTGTTGAGCTTAGAGATTGGAAAACATTTTAAACAACTTTACTAATGCGATTGGGCTGTTTTGCTTGAACTGTCTCTGAAAGGATGGAGCCTCAATTCAAACATATTAGAAATGTCTTGTGACCTACCATGGATCTTATTCTTAGAGAGACATAAGGTAAAGAGTAAGAAATTCACCAAAGAATCCTTGAGATACTAACTTTGAACTATAAATAGTATAATAGTATAAAAAGTATGGGAAGAGAGTCAGATCAAGTTGAGTATAACATGCACACACATACACACACACACATACACACACAGACTATTCCAACTGCAATGTCAGACATAGAAATGAAAGAGGAAAACAGAGAATAAAGAAGAATTATAGCTGAGGCAAAGAGAATGAAAGAGAGAAAAATAGAATTGTGTTATCAGTGTCCTTTGGTTTGGAGTAGGCTATAAATTACCGGGCTGTCTCTTACGAAACCCATAGTAGTATATAGACATACATGTTAACCTTCAAGTAACTTGTACTTGAGAAAAGAGTGTCTCAAATTTATGGTGGTTCCTTCTATTTTGAGTGCCCAATGACTTACATATTTTTGGAGATAACTGATCCATCTTCCCACAACCAGTCCTTTTCAGAATTCTGGCGGGATAATCCAACCCAACGAATGAAAACGGTTCTGTCTTTGAAGTAATCCTATTGCAAACATAAATAAATTTAATGATCAGAATGCCATTACTGCTTTTGGTAATGACAAAGACAAAGACTTAGTAAGATATCACACAAATATTGGATTATAGTCTATATTAATATTAGTGAGTTATGCTTGACATTTAGGAGTGTATCAATTTGAATTGTTTTAGAATACGAATACCTTTTCTGATTGATGTTTTTTATACTTAGAAACTATCACTATTATCCTCTACACTAAATGTATTTGTTCATTTCCTATTGCTTTTAATAAAATATAAGGCTTTGGGGGCTAGGGATTATTGCTTTATTAAATGCATTTGTCCATGTCCTATAATAGGTACTATATAATGTTATATTAACAAATAGACAATCAATTAATTGATGGGTGACTAAATAGAAAGGAGGGTAAATGTTAAAATATTTTTATGCCTTCCAGTATGACTGGTAAAAATCCATTCTTACACAATAAAAAATGTCTTGAGCTTCTTGATAGCCATAAGAGGCTCAGAATGACAATACACAGGACATAATATGTGAAAGTCACTGCACATTTCTTAAAGTCTTAACCGTCTACCTCCTTCTTGTTATTCTTCAGTTTTTCTTTAAAATATGTCCATTTTATATAAATTTACTATAGGACATGATGGATAAATTCCACCTGAAATTTCAGAATTTCTTTATTTCTCAAAAAATATATTGCCTCTTCCCTTAATTATAAATTTTCAACTTGCCATGAGTCCAGAGTAATACAATCCAGGCTATATTTTACATTTCCAATTAATCTCTTTATAATGGAATTGAGATTTTAGGGCATTCACTCATCTTGCCTCAGTCGCAAGAACAGCTAGTTATTTAACTAAATACCTTCTCCAAGACTATGGGATTCCAAGAGGAGTAAGCAGCTGAGGCAGCCAGCAAGGATCCCAGGGAACATCAAATGGAGAGATGCACATGCCAGGACTGATGCCTGTCTGTCTCACTGTGCACTTCAGCTCCCAGGAAGGTACAAGCCAATTTTATTGATTAACTATGGCAATTCTGTGCAGTAACCTGGATTCAATATTTTAGTTCTCTATATTTTTACTGAGATTGATGAATTTCCAAACTAGAAGACTTAAGAAAAAAATGTAAAAGTCGTCAAATGTTACATTTAAGATTTTTCTCTACTCCTCCAGAGTATTTGATGTGAGACTCTCCTCACCAGAGTGTTCTTGCTGGTAATCTTCACAAGAGTTGCATTCCAGTTAGAGCAAAACCGCTTACTCTCTTCCCAGGTCAAGTTGTGCTTGAAGAATCCATAGCAACTATCTCCATGATATCTCCAGTTTGTTTCACAGGGGCTGCATTTGTGATCTGAAGAAGAAACCAGCTTTAGCGACCTCTTCCTTCTCAAGGAGGCTCACATTTCCAACCCTACCCCCAGTGTTTCCTGCCAATCTCAAGATTCCCTTCTGTTCGGGATCACAGAAATAAATACTCCTGAGCTGGGGAGAGGAGGAGGTAACCAAGCCACACATACCAGCACTGCGCTTTTGTTTTTCTTCTATTTGTTGTATTATATATTGGCAGAAATTCTTCGCTAATTTTTGAACAGTTCCCGAGAGATTTTCATTCTCAGCTTGTAGGTTGTTTTGCTGTGTGACAGCTAGATGTGGAAATTAGATAAATTACTATTTGTAATCCAGATGGTAGAAGTGGTAGAAGAACTTTTCAATGAATTTTCACTTCAACAGAATGGCCACTATATAAAAAGTTTACTGGATACACGTAAGTGAATGAGTACTAGGAATGAATAAGGGTAAAGGTGACTGTGGAGAAGAAAGTAAGTGTGCAAGACATTTCAGTGATATCCAAAAGAACAAGTAAAATTTTTAAAGGAAGTTATTATAAATATGAAACTCTCAAGATCAAATAACATGCCCAAAGCAATTGTTTTAACATTTCCTTAAACACATGTTTGTAAGCCAACTTTATAGAGGTGAGTGAGTGACCTCAGTTATTTTCTGTTTTTCATGTAATACTAAAATATTAGTTCATTTAAGAGAGCATATTGAGTTCTTATTATGCTTAAAATACTGTGATAGTTACACAAATAAAACAAGATGAATCAAAACTTCCAAATTTACCTATAGAAATAAACACACAACAAGCCATAACTATGGAAACTACAATAAAACTTAGGCTTAGATTTACAGGAAGTGAAACACTATTTCAATAAACAAAATGGGAAGGAGGACATTTTAAGTAAGGGAATAAGATCAAGCAAAATTCAAACAAGGAGACATAAGATTTATTCATGAAATTGAGAAATGTTAGCTTGGCTGAGTTTCAAAGTAAGCAAGATAAAGTGAGAGCTGTTACATGCTTGTAATTAATGAAAACATTTAAAGTGTTTTTAATCAGAGAAAGAGTTTAGTTTTCCTTTATTGAGACTGTATTGGCAGCTATGACTAAGATGATTAAAACACTGACAAATAGAAAAAGAGTAAAAGAAGGCTACCAGGATACATGAGGACTTTTAAGTAGCACCTTTCTCAGATCAAATATTTGGTAAAGAATCAATACTTACACATAAACCCCAGGGCCACCAGTGCAACAACCATCCCCATGCACAAGATCAGAAGAATTAAAGCCATCACACGCCACCAAGAAGAGGAAGCAGGGTCAACTGTAGGCATATAATAAAAATATAAGGCAGGGGCAGTGGTGTCATCCCTGCCCCTGTCTTCTCAGGATCTTCCAAGTATCATAAGCAACATTATTGGCAGCTCTTATCTGTGTTCTCTTGCTGATCACCAAGAAAAAGCATAATTACCTATCCCCACATCTCTTACCCCTCTCCACTACCAAGCAATTTTCTCTTTCAAAGCCAAACTTTAGGCCTTATATGTTAAGGTCTCCTGTTTCTGTCATTCTGTGTGTATGTCCACCCACATAAATAATTGCTTTAGTAAGCAATAACTGGAAAGTCATATCCTTTACTGACATTTGGAAAATGAAGACTTCAAACATTCCCTTCCCTTATTCTCTTGGCCTCTATAACTTCATCATTAAATCCTAGGAGTCATAATATAATGTCCTTTGCTTGTATCTTTGCTGTTTATATTATAAATATGTTCCTTTGAGCCTGTATAAACACTATGCAAAAGCTCCTGAAAAAATAAGAAAAATAAATAAATAACACTAGTAGAGAAAAAAAGAACAGGATTGGCCCTTTATACTAATTAACTCCCAAATTTCTAGTGCTGGACATTCTTACCTGAGGAGATAGCTGGTTTTTGAGGTTTAATATTTAGGGTGATATATCCATCTTCATCCTGCATGGCTTCCCTTGGACTGCAAGTGAGCTCAAGATTCAATGATTTTGCAAAACACAGTGTCTACTCTTACAGTTTCAGTGTCGGTCAGTGTCTGTGATCCTCCTTTCCCTGGTAGAGTAGAACCATATGAGTCAGGACACATATTCTTTGTGTTTGTTTTTTGTTTTCCAGGAAGCCTTTTCATGGCTGTTCAGAGATACACAGCCCTTGAACACAAAAATGCAAAAATAATAATAACTTGTGGTAAAGGAGTAGATAGGGTATTTGCTTCCTGTTTCCTTATCTTCAACTCTGAATGAAGGGATATGCCATCATGTGTATCCTTTCAAGGCACAAAAGTTCATGCTTCATCTTAACCCTAGGAAAGCTTAAGTCATATTGTTTAATTTCTTTGCTTTTTTTCTTTTCTGATTGTCATTCATCATTGTTCTTTGAAACTTTGATAACTCCAGCTATAGTCAGAGGTTCAGGGTCTACATAAATAGATGTACCTTGTAGCCCCCTCAACATGATTTATTTCTGTTAGAAATATGCAGGGTGAATATAAAAAATTACAAGGTCAAGAAAAGCATTTGATAACATTTACTCTTAATTTTGCTTTCCCCTTCTTCATGTGCTATAAATATAAGCTGAATTATTCAGCAAAAGTAACTAGACAAGTACAAAAAGTGATAAGGTAAGACAAAATTTTGTTCCTTTAACAAAATCCATTCTTTGTTAACAGCCTTTTAAAAATCCTAGATGGTCCTATTGATATGTCCTTTTTCCACTTGAATGTTTATCTTCTCTCCCTTTTCTTCATTTAGTAAACTGTGTCTTTAAATAAAAGCCCTTCATTCCAAATTTTCTGATGAGACTGAATGTGGATTAAAAACTGTTATCAAGGTAATAGTTTACACATTGAAGTTACTTTAACTTGAAGTATCTTTTTTATTTTAAATAAAATATTTTAATATTGTATTTCAGACCCTGACACTGGTGCTTATTATTCATGAAAAAAGTCATATACTGGACTGGATAAAGTCATACAGCACAGTCTAGAACCTTAACTATGTAAAGTCTATTTTCTAACATTTAGGAAATCTCCTACCCTATCACCAGTCTACTCACATTCTTTTTTTTTTTAAGTGATACAGGACTTTATATTACAAAATCAATAGTAGTTACCATAACGCTTTTTGTTGTCTTCAAAATAGCTGCAGACACTTTCAGACGCAGTAAAAATCAAACAGAATTGAATAGAGTAAAAACAGTAAAAACAAAACAATGGATACAATAAAAGATTACAAAACAAGACAACAGTAAATTCAAAATGGCTACCATATATCTCTTACTATCATTGAAATAGCTGCTCATGTCACTGGGTATAACATAATCAAATAAAACAAAAGAGAATAAAACCCAACCCAACAAAACAATAAACAATGTGGGACTTTAGAGTGAGACCCAGGGTGTCAACAATGGCTACCACCTCAGGAGGACCCCCCCCCAGATGCCATGCTGCATACCTCTATTTTCTGAATAGATGATCAGACCACTGGCCCTAGACCTATAAGGTCAGTGAAATACCAAAGAACCACAGGCTTTCAATTGCATTTCACCTTAATAACTATCACTAGAGCCTGTGTTTTTCTGGATCTGCCAGTAGCTTGAGGGAAGGGGTTGACACTTTTGTTTGCCAGCCCATGAGCCTGAAGGAGCCAGGATCTAACTGTCCTCCCTGCCAGCGGGTCCCATGGGGAGAGGTTTGGCTCTAGAGGTCCTGGTCCAGGCAGTGACTGGTGCATGGGTCTGTTTCAGGCAGGACAGGTCTAGTTCTTCCTCCCCAAGTCCACGCTGATGCTGACTCACGGGGAGAGGCTTGGGTCTGGATGTCCTGGTCCCACAGTGGTCCATGCATGGTGCTGTTTCCAGCAGTACAATTCTACATCTCCCTCCCTAATGTCCACATTGATGCTGATTCCCGACTCATATTCTTCACTCTCTTCCTTATTTCACACTTTTTCAACAACACATCACTGTCAGACGCACATAATCATCTTATATCTTTTAATTTTATTTCTTTTTTCGCAGTACTTGGAATTGAACTGCACACCTGTGCAGGATGATAAGCATTGGTCACATCTCAGTTCATAGATTTAAATTTTTGTTATGTGTCTCCAGAATGATATATTCTATGGTTTTACAATAGTAACTAACATACAATTAACACTCAGTAGGTGTTTGAAGGATGCAAATATGTACAAAGGGCATTGTCATTCTAATTTTAAACATGAGGGAAGAGGAGTTTAAAAATTTGGGGAACTTTTCTAGGATTACACTTTATAAACCAGTACAAGTCTACCAAGTAGCCAAATAATTTTCACTGTATTACAATGGCTTTCAAATTTATATACTGTCCAGACTTGCTATCTTTGCTTTATGGTTCAAAAATGGTTAAAAAGACAATAGGATCACAAGGACAAGGTAGTGATATGATAGGAAAGGAAATTAGTTGAATGAGTAACATTTTAAGAAAGACTGATCGATACACAATGATGGCTAGTGGTTGTGGAAAACAGAAAGACAGGAAAAGATGTTGACTGCTGTGGATATTAGTACAGTCTACACTGGAAAAAAAAAGTGAGCATTTTGTAGCTGCTGATCTCTCTTTTTTTAATTTTAAAAAGAATAAAACAATACAAAACAGAACAAAACAGAACAAAGCAAATCAGAATAGAACAATGCAAGTAACACATGACCTCACAACAAGACAACAGGAAATCAGCAGTGGCTTAAATAAGGTCTCTTGTTTTCTTTTAATAGTTGTCTATACTTTTGCACACAATACCACCCAACAAAACAAAACAGTATAAAACCAATCAAAACAATAGAATGAGAGCATTGTGGGACTTCAAAACAAGACAATAGGAAATCAACAATGGCTTCTATAGTGTCTCTTCAAAATAGCTGTGCATACCCTCATACACAGTGAAATCAAATAATAAGAAAACAGATTAAAACCAATCAAAACAAAAGAATGAAAGTATTACAGGACTTCAAAACCAGATAAGAGGAAATGAACAATGGTTACTACGTCTCTTTTTCTTCAAAATAGCTGTTCATACCATCACACAAAAAAATCAAACAAAATAGAACAGAGTAAAACCGATTGAACACAAGAATGAAAGCATTATAGGACTACAAAATGAGATAATAGGAAACCAACCATGATTACCACAATACATCCCATTATGTTCAAACTAGCTGCCCATACCATCTGACACCATAAAATCTAACAAACTAAGACAGAACAGAACCAAACCTAACAAAATGGTGCAAACTTTACAAGAGTTCAAGACAAGACAAGAAATTAACAGTGGTTACTACCTCTTCCTCCTAGGTGTTTCCTCCCCTATCATTTTTATAATATCTATTGTGTTTTTTGATCCCACTAACTCCTGTTTTTTATACTAGTGTTCAACCATATGAGTTCAAATTGTTTCACCCATGAACATGATCTCCAGTTGCAGCCAAAGAACATCAACATTATCCTACTTTGTAGCTGGGTAGCTTTCCATTACATGAAAATGCCATATCTTTCTTATCCATTCTGTGGTTGCTGTGCTAATTACCCATGCTTTTTCCTGGTTTTCTGTCACTCAGATCAGTTGTTTTCTCCTTTTGGATTTTCAGTCTATAAATTTCCTTTTGCATTAAATGTAATTCTTATATTAATGAACCCTGTTTCTTGATACACACTCCCTGCATTTCTTTTTATTACTGAATTGAGGCCATCTACATTACTAGTTACAACCAGCATATATTGGTTTGTCTCTGCCATGCTATCCCCCTGTTGTTGGCCCTCTGCTTTTCCTCTTCATTCAATTGCCTATCTTGTTTGGCGATCCTCCTCTGCTGCTGCTCCTGGAACCATTGTCATCTTTATCTCTCTCTAGAGCATCCTTCAGCACTCTTTGTAGGGTTGGTTTAGTGGTCATGAATTCCTTCAGTTGTTCTTTATTATGGAAGTATCTTATTTTTCCATCAATTTTGAAAGCTAGTTTTGCAAGGTACATCAATCTTGGTTGGAAATTGTTTTCTTTCAGGATTTGAAACACTTCACTCCAAACTCTTCTTGACTTGATGGATTGTGTTGACAAGTCTGCTGGGATTCTGATTGGTTTTCCTTTATAGGTAATCTGTTTCTTTTCTCTAATAGCTTTTAATATTCTGTTCTTGTGCTGAATTTCTAGGATCTTGATTATTATATGTCTGGGTATAGATTTACTTTGATTATGGCTAGTTTGAGTTCTATATGCCTCAGTTATCTGCATACCAGATCCTTATCCCATGTTTGGGAAGTTTTCCACTATTATTTCTGAAAATAGTGTTTTTATTTCATTTGTATTGATCCCTGCTTCTTTATTGACACCTATCACTCTTAAATTATTTTTCTTTGCCTCGTCTTGCAGCCATTGAATTGTTATTTCCTGGTTCCCTGTTATTTTAAAAAAATCTTTCCTTTCACGATCACTAGCTGCAATCCTGTCTTCAAGGTCTGAAAGTCTATCTTCAATCTGTTTCAAGTGGTTTTCCCAGCTTTCAACTGACTTCTTAATTTTCTGGGTATGTTTTTTAATCTATTTCATGCGTTGTAATTACTTTCTGTATTGTTCATTCAAGGTTTCCATCATTTTCTTATGCTCTTCTTTTCTATCTAAGTCTTCTTTATATATGCTTAGGAATTCTTTCATTATGCTTTTCATTTCTTCTTTCACCTGAGATATTATTTCTCATCTGATTACTTTTACAATCTCATGTAGTTATTTATTTCTGTTGTCAACCTCTCAGAGATTTTAGGTGTATGACTCTCATTTTCTTCTATGACTGTGTCTCCCAGATTTGTTCTCTGTGGGCTGGAGGTCTGAGATTGCCTTTTGCTCCTTCCTCTTGTCATTCTCCTGGGTTCCTCCCAACAAGCTCGTCGTAGGATCCCAGGCAGTTCCCACAAAGGTTGCCCCTTTGAGGTGTAGGGGAATGGGACAGGCACCTGGGTTCCTCTGACCCCAGGTTTATAGGGAGGTAACAGGGTGTGAGGTGGGCTTCTCCAGACCTGTGCAGCTACACTGGGGCTTTTCCAATGGCCAGGGGTACCCAGTGGAGGGGCTGCTTCTCTCAGCCTGCGTGTCTGTCCTGGGACTCCTGCAATGGTGGCAGGCACACAGGGGTGTGTTTGTGGGTGCACGGGGCCTACCTGGCTGAGTGTCCCTGCTCCTCCTGGCTGCCAGGAAGCAACCCTCCTATTGGCTGCGGCTGGTGGGCAGCGGTGGATCTGCCCAAGGCTCTTGCCCACAGGGAGCTCCTTCCTGGGGAGGGGGCCAGGGAGTAGAGGTGGACCTTCTGGTTCTCTCTGCAGTGCAGTCTGGCCGCTGGGAGCTCCTTCCTGCAGTGGAGACCGGGCTGCAGAGGCAGAAGTTCTAGTTCTCTGTGCCGTGCCGCCCCACTGGGAACTCCTTAACCTGGAGGGGGCTGGGGAGCAGAGGTGGACCTTCTGGTTCTCTCTGCAGTGCAGTCTGGCCGCTGGGAGCTCCTTCCTGCAGTGGAGACCGGGCTGCAGAGGCAGAAGTTCTAGTTCTCTGTGCCGCGCCGCCCCACTGGGAACTCCTTAACCCGGAGGGGGCTGGGGAGCAGAGGTGGACCTTCTGGTTTTCTCTGCCGCACCTCCTGGCCGGGAGCTCCTTCCCGCTGGTGATCTCTTTTTATAAACATTTTCATGTACACTACTTTTAAACTAAGCTTTAGATCCTCTTAGCAGTAATATCCTGTCCCTTTTCTGCTGCAATTAAACTATTAATTCACCTTTGACTTACCAGTTTGGTACACATGCATAAAAATTAATTATTTTAGGAAAAGGGTAAGATTTTCTGTCATGGGATAAAAAGTATAATTAATATCTTCTCTTCATTTTCAAAAATCTTAAACATGTGGATTAAAAATGGAATGAACTTTATTCATTATCTACAGCAGAACATTCATACACATAGTAGAGAAGAAGAAAACAAAGCCTATAAGACAGCACCCATACCACTAAGATTATCAGACGTGTGCACAGAAAGCAGCATGAGTAAAAAGCTAATAACAATCAAGTACGATTTATAAGATTCAAAGGAAAAGTAGAGTTTGCTTAGCATGGAAAGGATAAGGGAATGTTCATCAAATATGGAACTTTGAGTAAGTATGATATGTTGTGGAAAAACCAGTTGATCAAGTACATTTGAACTGAGGATTTATGTGAAGTATGCTGATATATACAGTGTTGTACTTTCCTATTAAAATTACTACACAGTACCTATAAGGCAGAGACTATTAACTAATCAGTCATTCAAACTTATTCATCGCCATAGCTATCAAAGGTACTCTTCTATTTTCTGGGAACTAAGTGATAAATAAATGAGTTGTGCTTTCAATGGGGAGTAGTGAGCACAGACAATAACAAAGCAAAGATAGCAGAGAGCAAGATAGCATTACATCACAATCTGTGCTGTAAAACTACATCCTGAGACATTCAAGTTTGACTGGTCAGGCGGGGACAGACCCTGCTGTGCTCCTGTGGGTTTGCTCAGTCATCATTGTAAGTATTTTGGCAATTGCAAGAGTTTTTTCCATTTGAAAGGTCATGTAGAATAGTTCAAACTCACTTTAACTTTTTAAAAAAAGTGATAGCTGCCCCTGTGCCTTTACCAGTTCCCTTTGTGGTAGGTACTATACTTACACAAATTTTACTAATAAGAAAGATACAACATACAAATTAGATAAATTTTCAAAAGCCCTAGAGGATATAATTATTACTTCAGGATTTGAATCAATCAATATGCCTTGATAGACCTTTATTTAAACCAAGATATCTTGTTATCCTAACTAAGTGAACACACATTTCCAAATGAATTCCATACTCTGTCTCCTCCTTGTGGCCAGATTTTTCTTTGCTTTTCATTTTTATGTATTTTCTTTGGGCTTCAATATTGCAGGCTTTCATTTTTCTCTACTTCCTTTCTCATAAATAATTAGTAATTAATTATACCTTGATCATTCTCTGGACCCTAACCTTCAGGGTGTTCTTCATAACTGTTCTCTGAAGTAGGCATAATGTGTGAGAATGGAACGATTGCAGAAGAATAGATTGAGAATAGCTTCCTATCATATATACTCAGTATTTCCTTTAGTACCTTCTACATCAAAAATGTTTCTACATTTGAAAGCTACATCCTATTATTTTCTACAGTGAATAGTATTTTCTGATAAACATAATTCACATGACAGCAGAAGAAGAAGTCAGAGGGGGTGACTTCAAGTTTTTGCTGAGGAATTCTAACCAGGGAGTTCACATTTACCAAGGTGGGGAAAACATCTGGGATGGGTCTCTAATTTGTTGATGTAAGTTTCAAATCTAAATGAATACATCGGGAATCCAGTCAGCTGAGTGGTCTTGGAGATCAAGCACAGACTTGGGGAATATGAATTTGGACACTGTCACTAGATGGCTGTTACATCAAGACATGAATCTAGTTGAACTCATCCAGCAATGTGAATAACAGATAAAGAGGACCAGGAACTGAACTCTAGGATGCAAAAGTTTGAAATCAGCAAAGGAGGAGTCAATGAATCTGATGAAGGATTAAGAATGAGTGAAGTAAAAGGGAAAGCAAAAGAATCGCGTACTGGAGACTAAAGTATTTGGAGAAAATAGTGCTTCAAGAAAAGGGAATACTCAGTTATGTCAAATGCTGCATAAGGATTGAACACATGAATCTCAAGAGATACCCATTGGATGTGTTGATATGGATGTTAATATCGACTTTGACAGGAATATTTTTTGTAGAACTATTGAGGGAAATACTGGCTAGAATGGGTTTAGGAAATGCAGGAAGAAAAAGGAGGAATAAACAGCTTTTTGAACACTTTTGTTGCAAAGAATATTAGAAAAATGGAGTCACAGTATGTGGGGGTGCAAAGGAGATATTTCATGCTTATTTTTGAGACGGGGAATATTATATCATATTTGTAGGCTGAGGTGAATGAATGGGTAGAGATTTAAAAAAGGGAAAACTTATATTAAAGAAAGAAAAAATGGAGAAAGTTAAAAGCTTAACATCTTTGAGTAGGTAGAAAGGATGGATTTTAAAATACAGGTGGAGATTAATCATAGATAAAGGTGCTAGTAAAACATAATCATTATTGAGAGGGGTATCATGTTCCATACAGATGCAGATATTTTTACTTATTTAGTTGGCAGAAGAAAGGAAAGTCTCCTCAGGTTCATTTTCTCAACATAATTAAAATAAGACCAGTTAATATAGTCATTCAACTACTCATAAGTGGTGTCCTGCAGATAGTTGTACTGAACCACGTTAATTGAAATGCTTATGATAAGTGAAGAGATAAACTAGAATATTGTTGCAGTATATAAGGAAATTGCTATTATAACTGACCCTGATAAATGGTCTAAGCCATATTAAACAGGCAACTAGATATGAGGAATTGATGAAGAAAACCGTGGCATTGTCAGTGAATTTGATATCCTAGTGGGCACCAAAACCTGTAGCCCATAGAATTATTAGGAGTAAACCAGAAAGACAGGAGTTGGAGTTCAGAGAGTAGAATACCTGAAACTGATACTTTATAAAAAGTATTCATATTGGGAATGAAAATGTCTAGACTCTAATGCATTTCTGTCCAGTACAAACTTCTAAAATAATGCAAATGTTATGTATCTATGCCATCCAAAACCAACCATCACTTTTAGCAACTGACCACTAGAAGCATGACAAGTGGATCTTAAAAAATGAATTTTTAGCTGTATTTAGTTTCAATAAATTTAAACAGTCTTATGTACTTAGCAACTATAATATTGGGCATCAATGGTCTAGAGCATAATCATCTAGTGAGTGGCTTATTTGTGGTTTTAGATGAGGTTGTTGGAGATAAAAGCTGAGAAACCAGGATACTGAATTGCCATCTGCAGGGACAGTACCTATCATTACAAGAGTAATAGAGGTGAACTGATTTAAGACAGTTGAAAAAATAAAAGAATGAAGAAGATAGTCTTAGTACTGTATTTAGTAAATGATTGTACCAGGTGGGTGTTTTGAGGGCATAACAGATAAAATGAGTTACACAGAGATGCTGGAAGTTTGTAAAAGAGACAGTCATAGAGCTTGATAAGTTATATTAGATTATACAGTCTTTTAGAATAATAAAATTTAAAAGTATATAAGAGGTACGATGTACCTCTGCCTTTTACAAACAGTCAGAACCCAGTAAGATTTTTTTTTATTTTATGGAAAAAAGGTAAAACAAAATTTCATAACAAAATAATAGAATAACAATAAATACATTGCATGTCATTTTCTTTAAAGTAGTTGCTCAGAGTACAAGATATGGTAATAAAAATTTCTCCAATCAATATTATCACAAACCTTCCTTTTCAATGAAGAAAGAGAAACTAATAGTGTAATTAACTTGCATTTTTACCCCTTTTCCCTTCTGTCCTTTCCCCTTTCCCTGATCTCAGTTCCTTCTTCCTTCTAAATAATTTCTTACCATTTCACAATAACTATTGTACATTTTAGACTTTAATTACTCTTTCAGCTTCTTATACCAGAGAGATGATGCAGTGTTTACACGTGTGAGTCTGATTTACTTCACTTATGAGTATGGTCTCAAAATGTATCCATTTACCTATAAAAGTCTCAGGTTTATCCTTCATTGGGGCCAAGGAGTATTCCATTGTAAAAAATACAACATTTTTTTAATCTGTTCCGCAGTTGATGCACATTTGGACTGTTTCCATAATTTAGCTACTACAAATTGTGCTGCTATAAACATGGGTGCACTATATTGATGTGGTATGATGTTTTTAATTTTTCTGGGAGGGTACCCAGAAGGGGAATAGCTGGGTAGAATGGGATCTTTAGTCCTAGTTTTTTGAGGAATCTCCACACTGATTTCCATACTGGATGAACCAGTCTACATTCCCAACAGTGGAGAAGGGTTCCTTTCTCCATACAGCCCCTCCAGCATTTGTTATTAGTTGATTTCTTGATGTTAGCCAAGAAATCTTACTGGAATGAGATGGAATCTCAGTGTTGTTTTAATTTGCATCTCTCAGATGACAAATGATGTTGAGCATTTTTTCATATATTTATTTGCTATTTGTATTTCTTCATCTGAGAAGTGTATGTTCATCTCCGCTACCCATTTTTGAATTCAGTCTTTGAATTTGGGGGGCAGGTCTGATGGTTTTCAATTCTTTATATGTTCTATACATAAGTCCTTTGTCTGAGAGACAATTAGCTAAAATTTTTTCCTCTCTGTGGATTGTCTTTTCACTCTGTTGGTGATTTCTTTTCATGACATGCAAAAGTTTTTTTTAATAAGATGAGATCCCAGTTCTTGATTCTTTAAAGTAGTTCCCATGCAGTTTAGATTTTAGAACCTGGTAAGAAATTTTAATCATTATTTCACCCAAGCACCATTTTATGTATGATAATGAGAATTTTTATACTTCTTAGGGAACTTCAAATTTATAACAGGGATATGAGAACAAAAGCTCAGTCTCTGAAAAATTTACTGGAAATTAAAATCAGAGAAAAGATAAAAGACAGTCTTAATTTTTCATTTTTATAATCTTCTACTTATTTTAAACTTTCATCATGTTATTTCTGCCATTATCTAATTTACTTTGAATAGTACTTACATATATTTACTATTCAAAGTCTGAAGGTTCTGTGATAAACCTGTTTTTCTCCCTGCTAGCCCAGAGTCTTTCATTCCTAGGGCCCTTCCATCACAACTAATCAGCATTGTTGAATCTCTCTATCTCTTTGTTGTCACATAACTCTCTGATCATCTAAGAAACTGCCAATGTTCAGGACTCATGTGATTAAACTAGGACTCAGTGTATTTTCTTTTCAAGGTCAGTAATCTAAGTAGCATCTACAATGATCCATTTGCCATATCACCTGTTACACACAGAGAATAAGGTATTGAGATATTCAGAGAATATGGGTATTAGATATCATTAGGGGTAATTATTTTATCTATCATAGATTCATATCAACAATTTTTTTATCTTACATAAATAAATTCTGTAAAAGAATTTGTAGTGGGAAGAGAAATGTCATCAGTCCCTTAAAATTCCTTGTAAGTCTTAGGGTTGTTGTGATTAAATGACAAATTGCAAATATACTGTACTATTTTTCTTGTGTTCTTCCAAGTATTAGCCACAAGATTTTCCACAAAACCTGTCAACTCTTTATTGTTTGTGTCATGTGATTATGTTATTATTGGATTGTAAATCCTCATGCAGTGAGTTTACTTCAACTTTATTGGAAATATTCTTTTTTGACATTTATTGTTCTAAGAAAGATAAAGATAGGTTCAAGTTTTTTAAAAAAATTTAGTCATGTACCTCACCACATACAAAACTAAAACCAAAGTGGATGAAAGATCTAAAAACTAAAATAAAACCAAAGTGGATGAAAGTAGTAAAATAGAAATGATCTACTGGAAGATTAAATACTGGAAGATTAAATTGAAAACATGCAGGCAAGGGCTTTTTGAACTGAACCCCAATTATACCAGAAATTTATTAAAAATCAACAAATGGGGAAGCAGCAGCCAGTCCTGCCCCCTTACACATACCAGTCACCATTTAGGATGCTTCCCACCAGTATCCAACCAGGTTGGGAGAAAGAGCAGCCAACCCTACCCTCACCCCCATGATGGCTGCCATCAGGGAGCTTCCTGCAGGCAGTCAGGGTAGGCTGGGAAAAGCAGCAGGTGTCCATGCACCAGCACATCCTATAGCCACCATAGCCAGCACTGGCTGGGAGAACCAGCTAGTCATGCTTCAGAGAAATTGTAGTCAATGTAGGAAGTGCCAGGGACCCCACTACTTGCTTGTCCAGAAGAACCTAGAAAAATGTCAAGATGAAGAATCACAAGGCAGTCTCTGGCCTCCAATCCATGCAGTGGGAATCACACACATGAAGTTTCTGAAGTGACAGCAACTTCATGAGGCTATGAAAGAAACTAGAATACAAATACTATCTCAGGTAAAAGAAGAAATGAAAAACATAAAAGACTTGTTGAGCATCTCTAAAGAAGGCACAGATTAAAAAAAAATAGAAAAGCATAGGAAAATGAGGGAAACCTTGAATGACCAATATAAGAGAGATTTAGAATGCATGAAACAGATTCAAAGAGATATCCAGGAAATTAAAAACTCCATTGAAAGCTGGCAAAATTGGTGAAAGAAGCTGAAGATAGACTTTCAGATCTTGAAGACAGGTGTGTAGCTTGTGATTGTGAAAGGAAAGGCCTCTTAAAAATAATGAGGAACCAGGAAATAACAATTTAATGACAGCAAGATGATGTGAAGCAAAATAATTTAGAAATGATAGGTATCAATGAAGAAGCAGGGGTCAAAACAAATGACATAAAAACATTATTTACAGAAGTAATAGCAGAAAATTTCCCAAGCATGGGAGAAAGATGTGACAATCAGATAAGTGAGGCATATAGCACTCTAGCTAGCTGTAACCAAAATAAATCTACACCTAAACATATATTAATCAAGATTCCAGAAATTCAGCAGAAGGACAGATTGTTAAAAGCTGTTAGAGAAAAAAAACAGATCACCTATAAAGGAAAACCCATCAGAATCACAAGAGACTTCTCAACACAAACCATCATGTCAAGAATAGCTTGGAGTGAAGTATTTCAAGTCCTGAAAGAAAACAATTTCCAACCCAAATTGTTGTACCCTGAAAAACTATGTTTGAAAATTGATGAAGAAAACAAATACTTCCATGACAAATAGCAACTGAAGGAATTCATGACCACCAAACCAACTCTACAAGAATACTGAAGGACATTCTAGAAAGAGATAAAAATGACATTTCCAGGAACAGTGACAGAGGGGAATTACTAAGCAGCACAAGCAATTGAATGGAGGGGAAAGTAGGCTGCCAATGGCAGGAAAATAGTATGGCAGAGACAAGCCAGTGCATGTTGGCCATAACCATTAATGTAGATGGCCTCAATTCACCTATAAAAAAATGCATAGGCAGAGTGGATCAGGAGACTGGATCCATCAATATGATTTATACAAGAAACACACTTAACTCAAAAGGAAATTCATAGAATAAAAGTCAAAGGAGAGAAAACAATGGTCTATGTGACAGGGAGCCAGAAAAAAGCGGTAGCTTGCCCATCAACTGCAGAATGGATAAGAAACACATGACATTTTTATACAATGGAAAACTGTTCAGCTTTAAAGAAATATAACCTTGAGGCTTTTGTAGGTAAATGGATACAACTTACAATCATGCTCATGGGTGAAATGCTTCAGAGTCACATGAGTGAACATTGTGTTGTCTCCCTAGTATAAAAAACTAAAAGAGTTAGTAGGATCCAAAATGCACGATAGATATTATGAAAAGGAAAGGGAAAGAAATGTCTAAAAAAGGAAGGCAGTGGCCATTATTAATCTATTATCTTGTTTTGATGCCCTGTTTGTTTCCATTGTTCTGTTTAGTTTAGTTTTATTCTGTTTTGTTTTGTTTGATTTTATTATATTTGATGGTATGGGCAGCTATTTCAAAGATAACAAAATAAATTATGGTCGCCATTATTGATTTCCTATTATCTTGCTTCAAAGCCCTGTATTGCTTTCATAGTTTTGTTTTGATTGATTTTATTCTATTTGTTTTGTTTGATTATACTATGTCAGATGGTATTGGCAGCTACTTTGATGATAACAAGAGGCATTATGATAGCTATTGTTGATTTCCTGTTATCTTGTTTTGAAGTCCTGTAGTGTTTTCATTGTTTTGTTTGGATTGGTTTTATTCTGTTCTGTTTTGTTTGATTTTTTGTGTCTGATAGTATAGGCAGTTATTTTGAAGATAACAAGAGGCATTAAGGTAGTCATTGTTGATTCCCTTATATCTTGTTTTGAAGTCCTGTGTCATGTTCATTGTTTTGTTTTGATTGACTCTATTCTGTTTTCCTTGATTTGGTTTTATGCTCTTCAAAAATAAAAAAAAAATTAACAAATGGGATCATTCCAAATTAAAACGTTCTGCACAGCAAAGGGTGCAATAAGCAATAAACAGAGTGAAGAGAATAATAAATAGAATAGGAAATAATAATAATAATAAAACAATAAAAATAATAATAAACAGAATAGGAAAAAAATCACCAGTCATTCCTTAGACAGAGTATAAGTATTTAGAATACATAAATAACTAAAAAAAATTACAGCTCCCTAAATAAAAGACCCAGTTGAAACTGGACTATTGAAATAGACAATTCTCAAAAGAAGTACAAATGGCCAATAAATACATGGTAAAATGTTCAACATCATTGACCATTAGAGAAATGTAAATTAAAGCAACACAGAATCCATCTTACTCCAGAAAGAATGGTTATTGTAAAGAAATCACATCAAAACAAATATTTGCAAGGCTGTGGAGAAAAACACTCTTGTACATTATTTGTGGGAAGGCAATCGAATACAATCATTTTGGAAATTTTTATGGAGATCCTAAAAAAACTAATATTTGAAATTGACTGAGCTGTATTCCCTTGAAGATATGTACCCCAAAATATCATATTACAGTGATATGTGTATACTTGTGTTTATAGCAGCACAAATTATAATAGTTAAATCTTAGAAGTGGCTTATATGTCCATGAACAGATGCATGGATAAATAAAATGTAGAAATTATACAAAATATAGTACTACTTCATTATTGAGAAGGATAAACTTGATTCATTTGTAGAAAAATGAATGCACCTTGAGATTATAGTATTAAGTGAAATAAATCAAAAACACAAGTTTAAATAGTGCTTGATTTATATAAGAGGAATAAAAAAGGAAAGAAAAAGGATTGAGATGAGTTATGTACATATACCAACTCTTCACAAGGAATATAATCATTACCTAACACAAACATGTACTAAAAAAAATAACAGCTAAAAACAAAATATAATAAATTGTGGAGGATTGAAGGCCTAATGACCTTCACATGACCTTCCACATCCAGTGTTCTGTATAGGTAATCCAATCATCCCAGTACTGTTTAGGGTAACCTCAAAATCCACCTTCTGATTTTTCAAGCCTGAAAGGTGATGTTTCCTGTCAGTTGCTCTGCCACGTAATGACTGTGGGCCACCTTCATGTTAAAGAAACTAAACAAATTAAATGTAAAAACAGAAACACCTTGCATATTTGTCTCCTGTTTTTGAGAATCTACCTGTTTTTCTATGCTCCTGAAATTTCAGGTATTTGAAAAGCTTTTGTCATAGAGAATTAGTAATCTGAAGGAAGATTATTCTTCTAAGCACTTAGTCATTCATGGCAGAAGGGAACTTCCATGCATACCCAAGTTTAACAGTTACTAATCCCTTCTCCATGCCCGGTCACTCCCCTCATTACTCACACATACATGTTTGGATTACTTATTACTTTGGATTACTTATTACATGAGCCACTCAGCCCCTTCTGTCTTATCTCTGCTTGATATCTGATCCACTTAAGAACAAACTACATCAACTGTCTCTATAGAGAATTAGATAATTCTGTGTGTGTGTATATATATATATATATACAGAGAGAGAGTGGGGGAAAGAGAGAGACAGAGAGAGACAGACAGAAAGAGACAGAGAGAGAGAAAGACAGAGACAGAGAGAGAGAGACAGAGAGAGACAGAGAAAAAGAGAAAGAGACAAAGACAGAGAAAGAAAGAGGATCAAGCTCAGGACATTCACACTGAGCTACATCAACATTTTGAGATAGGACCCCATTAAATTATTAAATTACCTGGGCTGGACTTGAATTTAAGAACCTTTTACCTCAGCCTCTCAGAGTGCTGGTATTACAGCCATATGCCTCCATGCCCTTCTCAACTTAACTCTTTTCAAATACTCAGAGCAACCTAGGATCATGGGAAAACCCTATGAAACCAAAATTTCTGCTGTGCCTCCAAGTGCCCCTGGGCCTCATATCAAGGAACAATACTGTTATAGTTTGAGATTTGCAACATTCTAATTCCTCAGAAAATATTGGACTTCTCTTACTTTCAGTGCCAAGGTACTGACTGTCACTCTGTCCTTGTGAAGGGCCAGTGGGATGTGTCTTGGGTCAGCTGAATGTCTACGTAAACGCTCCTAGCCTTGAAAAGAACACCCTCTCCCAGGCTTGAAGATATCAAAACATTATTTACACAATTTGTAGTAGTGCTTCTTCTACAATGTCCCATGAAGTGACCTACGCAACACTCACATTTCAGGATTCTTCTACAGCAAGAAATAACCAGGACAGAAATAACCTTGAAAAAAAAGGTAGGAGTTCAGATAAAACAAGTTGTGCACTTGTAAATGTCAGGTGTTTTGGCTTTGAATTGTTGGCTTTGATGCTGATGCTGAAGAGATATGTGTAATAGAGTCTCATAAATAGAAACAAATCATTGTGGAATAGATGGTACAGTGAATGTCTCCAATGCTGAAGAGAAAATGTGTAGCTTTCAGGATCACTTTTAATTGTGTGATATCAACATGTGTCATGAAGCTTTACAATGTAATGAGAAACTTTGGTGGGATATGTCAGAGATTGAATTTGAGAACCAAGAGATTTCTATTTATAAATAACATTTAAGTATGGCTTATAGGAAATACTAGAGGAATATTCCTTTAGAAGCCAGACTGGAAGTTTTAAAATAGAGAAGTTAGAGGAAATTTTTCTGTTAAGTGGATTAAATAATTGACAGGAAAAGTTGGAGGATGTATAGGTCAGAAACAGACAAAAGCTAATAATGTCTTTAAGTATTATTTTTAGTTAGGGTAGTTGAAATCCAAAGCATAATTTGTAATATTGAATCAATAAAAAACAATACCTGTTTAGTATTCTATATGTATTTCATCACATCTTTATCAAAATGTAAATATGAAGCAAATGATTGGTATTTGTTCTACTACATGGGTGAGAAAACTGAGGCTGAGAGAAATTAAATGATTTAATCAAGGTTATTCAGCAAACATGTGGCAGAGTCCAGCCTCAGTTCCAGTCTTCAGCTCATTCCTTACACTCAAATAGTGGAAATGCCAGCCTCTGTGGCTGGATATCAGTTCGGTGGATAAGTCCACATCCTTTAGCTGCTGACTGTTCAGGTTGTCCTGAATCATCTGAATTATATGGATGACTTTCTTTGACTATTTGCATTTGCTTTTGTTTGTTTGTTTATGCATGTCTGTGGTGGGAAGAGTTTGGTGGGGGGGCTACACAAAAATATGGTAGAACAAACTTTCTACATGTTTAGTAAAAAGGTGACTATACATTTGAGGCTTGTTTTGTTTTTAAACTCTAGCTTCCCTGAGGAAAAGAGGAATGTGGATATGGTATATATGACAGTACACCCCCAGACATTATATTAATCAAAACATTAGGCTAGAAGCAATTAGGACTTGAAGTAATAGGAAAGTAGGAGAAATATTACATAAGCTTATATGACATATGTATAAACATATATATTATATATATATTTAAAGAATTATCTACTGACTTTTTGGTCTATCGTACTATTTGTAGGTTAGATTGTACATTATTTTGTTTAGAATTCATTCATCATTTATTTGGCACAAAATAGCATGAATAATAGATAAAAGTTGTTTGTAGAAGATAAATTACTTTTAAAAGTAGAATCCACTTTTATAATGCAGGCAGAGCAACCTGCATCTATTTGTAATCTTAAGAAGAAATTTGTAAGCTTAAGAAGAAGTTTGTAATCTTAAGAAGTTGAAATCTCGCTTATTATTGGCATCATCCAGAGAAATAGTTTTCACAACATATCATTATGAAATCAGTGAATTTGAAAAAGAATAGAAGGTGATGATGAAAACAAGCCTAAAAGTTTGGAGAAAGTTACTGTTTAAAAAAAGAACAGTAACAGAAACGGAGGAGAATGAGTGATTGGATCCTTATCACACTTCATGTCAGGAATTTTCTAAAGAGTAGCATTGAAGAAATTAGAGAAATTTTAATAGCTGGATACTTCCTAAGTGCGAGAAATAAACCATCCAAAGTGTACTGGCTCCATGGCAGTTGTCTTTACTTATCCTTCTGTTGACTTTCCAGGGAATTCAGCTGCATCCCCTGTTTGGCGTCAGGTTGCCCTCACTCTGCTAGCTCTTTGCCTGGTGCTGCTGATTGGGCTGGTGACTGTGGGGATTATGTGTAAGTGTATTTGCAACAGAAAGGAAAGTGATTAGGAAAAGTATTTGTAAGCCATGTAAATATAGCTAAGATTACAAACAGATGTTAATATTCCAAATCCTCAAATACATTTCTGCAGCCTCATATCCATTACAATCTCTGGTTCCAGCAAGGGACATATTTTATGATTATAAGAATTCTGTCCCAAATTTATTGTTTTCTTTTGATAAAGTAGATAAGCTTTCAAAGAAGACCATAACTTCCCTATTTTATACTTAGGATAAGGAGATTTTTTTCTGCCTAGACACATGTTCACCTATTATTCCAATGGTGATAAGGAATCAAGGGAGATATATTTACAACAAAGCATGCCACTTCATGTACCTTGAAGACTTAACATAAGAGTAAATTAATCTAGAATTTGTACTACAGAGAAAACTTCTGAGTAGGAGCAACAGTCTGACTTGTATGAATAAGAACAGCATCCAGATAAGGAGGAAGAGGGCCCTGACATGCCAAATCCAGGAGAAAGGGTATTCAACCATCTCTTCATAACATTAGAAGTTCCACTCCCCAGTGCCTGAGACAAAGAGAGATATTCTCTTGATTCTGACCCATCCTTGGGCCCCTGGGAATGAAAATCCCAGATTGGGGCCGGGGATCTAGCTCAGCGGCCTAAGCGCCTGCCTGGCAAGCGCAAGGTTGTGAGTTCAATCCCAGGTGCTGCAAAAAACAAACAAACAAAATCCCAGATTGACATTCTGAATGTAAGTAGAGAAACATCTTGAAAAATATATATTTTATTAAATGTTGGCATAAAAAGTGGTGATTTAGCTCAGAATTCACTTTCAGGGAACTTGCCGTCAAAACATTTATTTGTCAAATGACATTAGCATCTCCTCTAGTACATTAATTTCTTTTTGTGCATGTAAGACCTCATGGAAAATTAACATTTGAGCAAATCTCTTTGGATTTATAGAAGTTTATGATACAGTTTGTTCTTAGAAAAAACGATGTTCTAGCTGAGATGACAATCGTCCAGGAGCTCAACATTATGAGAATTATCAGTAAATCTATTACAGTGATGGAAACTTTAAAAATGCATGAAGCTGGATATGGTGGCACACTGGGAGGCTGAAGCAGGAAAATGACAAGTTCAAGTTCAGCTTGTGAAACTTAGTGACTTAGCAACACTTTGTCTCAAAACAAAAACAAACAAAAAAATAGAAAAGGGCTGAATGTAGTTCAGTGTGAAGGCTTCACAGTGCCTTCCCCAGTGCCACAAGATGAAAGAAAGAGAGAGAGAGAGAAAGAAAGAAAGAAAGAAAGAAAGAAAGAAAGAAAGAAAGAGAGAAAGAAGTTCAAAGGTTTACCATAGAAGGGTGAACTTTTTCCTAATATTCTGTGTCTTTAGGGTAAGTGTTCATAAATTTGTTGTGCTACTTATAAACCAACAAAAATGAAGATTTATGGACCTGGAACTAAAAATAGCCTGATATACCATTAAAATCTGATTTTTAAAATTTTTCCAGGTAGACTTCAGACTGCCCTTTGTCCCAAAGAATTCTATTCTTATTAAAATTGTAATTATATGAATAACTCCAACTTTAAAAATCCACCAATATAAAGGACAAGATGTCTGACACCACCTTAGATTAAATGTCATATATAATTACTAATTTATTGTTTTAAAATTAGTGCAATAATAATTTAAAAATGAATATTATAAAGATAAACTATACACAATTCAAAATGGAAAGGCATTTGGTGTGTTTCCTTCAATTTTAATTAATATCTCAAGTATTAAAAGTTACTCATAAATATTAAACAATCTAAGAAATATCTTGTGTCAAGAGAATAACTGATGACTATCTGAGTAAAGAAGAATATTATAAACCGTTCTCTTATTCTGTTTTGGAGTTGTGCAGATGTCTAGTAAAATGAACTCAGATGCAGAGAAATTAAGTCAGCTTCCAAAAGTTGTTAACCACCAGCAGGATAATTTATCCCAGCCACTGGCCAACTATGGGATCATACCCAAAGAAATGGAGTTTCTCCAATCACATGTATCCAATCTACTGAAGAGGCAAGAGCAAATGGCCATCAAACTCTGCAAACAGCTAATCATTCATACTTCAGGTAATTAGACTTAGCTATGCTAACCATTCAGATTATGCACTGATTTAAGCTACTATGTAAGGTACTGTGGTGGATTGAAAACAGGGTCAACTGAAACACCAGTTGAACTGAATCAGCATGGCGCTGAGTATAGAGGGTCCACCTGAGGGCTGTTGCTCCCATAAAAAGAAGAAGAGGGGAGAAAAAGTGTAGCATTGTGGGTTCTCCTAAGTGTTGTTGTTTGGAGCCACTGGTTCTCCTGGAGGAGCGTGTCATGGTTGGTTACCCTCATATGAACTCAGCTGTTATCATCGAAGGAGCTCAGGACCTTGTCACTGAGAGTGGCTGCAGTTCAAATTGGGGGAGCTTTGGTCCTTCCACTGAGCATCACTTCCTGGCTCCAGAGGGGAAGATGTGTGCTGTTTAATCTCCTGGAGAAGTCTGTCACACTGGCTTCCTGATATGAACTCAGCTTTTGCATTGTCTGAGGAGCTCAGGACCTTGTTGGAGCTGAAGATGGCTGTGATACTTTCTGGAGGAACCCTAGTCCTTATTTTGAGTGTTACTTGACGGCTCCAGTGCAGAACCCTCAATCTACTGGCACATATCCTTCACCCCACTGACATACTTTCTAGTGTCTACCACTGACCTTTAGGCCTTCCCAGTGCAGGTTTGTGAAACAGACTTGCATGAGTCATTGTCCTGGGCTCTAGGCCTCCAGTTGAATTCTTGGGAGGTATTGTCATGGGCTCTAAGTTTTTAGCTGAACTCATGCAAGTTATTGCCATGGGATCCAGGCCCTCAGTTGGATTTTCTAGGTCTTTTTTGTGTGGACAGATTTCCTGCACTTCCTTTGTATTTAACTCCTTGGGTGACCATTATAAATAATACTATAAATTATGTGTCCTGTATGCAATTGTTCTCCTTGCAATCCCTGACTACAAAAGGTACTTTGAGCTATGAGACTTGTCATCTAATATCGTTTAGATGATGTCACATTAAGTTTATAGCAGATGAAAGAAAATACAGATTTATAAATATTATTGAAAACACAGACACATTTGGGTACCATCTTAGAATGATACCAATCTAGACGTTTCAACCTCTCATTTTATTAACTCTGTCTCATAAGTGTGTTGCTATAGAAGTTAAAAGCGTAACTGGTAGTTCTGAGGTCAGAAGACTGAACCCTGAAAAGAGAATTCTCATCACTCTAACCCTTAATCAGGGATTCTTTTATTTTCAAAAACTCCTTAAACCAACATGTTTTTAGGGTTTTGGCTCTCAGATCCGATTGTACAATTAAATGATTTATGCATAGTTTCCAACTTTTCCCTAGTCACCTGAGAGTCATGGAGTTTATATTGTTGAGTGTAATTTCCTTTTCAGACCACAAATGTAATCCTTGTCCTAAGACCTGGCAATGGTACCAAAACAGTTGCTATTATTTCACAATAAATGAAGATAAAACGTGGCGTAACAGTAGAAATGACTGCAGAGACAAGAACTCCACTTTGGTGAAGATTGACAACTTGGAAGAAAAGGTATGCTTGAATCTCCTTCCCTGGTTATATTGATTATCTACACAGTGGAAAGTAATGAAATGACATCCACATGACAGTAATTCCATGGATTTTGAATGAAAGTTAAGGAATTTTATGAACGTTTCTGTCTTACCTTTGCACACTGAAGTACAACTGGTTAATAAAGTTTTTCTTTTGTATTCTCC
>RJWT010008412.1:0-26237 GCA_004365215.1 Cuniculus paca | reverse complement strand
GAGCTATGCAAGAAACATGATTGTCATGCTTCCATTATTTATTGCCTAAGAAAACAAAGCTACCACCAGCTGAGAAAAAGAATATAAAATAAAAAAAAACTAAGAATGAAGTCAGGAAAAGAGCTTCCTCTCTCTCTCTCTGTTATTTCATTCACTTTGTGTTGTTCTCCTGGTTATTTTCTTCCTTCTATTTTCTCTTTCCTTTGTATTTCTTTCAAAGTTTGGAATGTTCACAGGAAGTACTAAACAGGCAGTGAAATTTCCAGTGTATTAGTATAGAAATTAGGGAAACTAAAGAAATGAACATAAGAAATAGAAGGAGGTATAATGGGCATACGTAGAGGAAAGAAATCATACCATGATCAGTGCCCATTGGGAAAAACTTAGGCTGACTGCAGAACAGTAGGAACAAAGCCCCAGAATGGTTTAAAAGAGAAAGCTGTGACATATACTGAGGTATAGATAGGTGCAGAATTTGTCCCAAACGTTGTATATGAATACAGGTAAGCAAATAACAGAGCCTGAATCTTGCTTCTAGCTCAAATTGTTTTCCTACTTACCATTTCTTTTCCCTATTCTGCTGAAAGCTAAATTTTAGCATAGGGAATTTTAGGAATTTCAGCTATGGCTACTATTTTAATCTTATGTATCAAATACCTCGGATAATTTAGTAGTTTTTGCTCTGTAACAAACTACCCTACAATTTAGTCACTTATGAGCATAACTATTTATCAATTTTCATAAGCATGTGAGTATTTGGGGAGTTTTTCAAGTCTGGACTACTTTCGCTGGGGTTAGAGGGTCTAGGAGGACTTGCTGGCACTTGACTGGCTTAAGGTCTGCTAAGGTGACAAGGTCACATGTCAGTCAGTCTTCAGCAGGTTAGCAAAAACTCCTAACATAATAGTGGTAATGGGGTTCCTGGGCTCTGAGGTGTAAGGACTTTCCAAGTCTCTCTTTGTATCAGTGCCATTATCCTATTGGATAAATGCAGAGTCAATGTGGGAGTTGCCTGGCCAATCGTATAGAGGGAAGATCACTGTTTCAACCCCTTTGCAAATAATCTGGCACAGGTTTCCAGATATGGAATCACTGGACATTTAAAATTCCATATCATGTATACATTTTTTACTTTGCTGTGAGCCCATGGAAGTTCCTCAATATATACAATAGGGAACATCTTAAACATCTCTGGTGAAAAGCAAGGTATATATTGATTATTTTGTTCTTAATTTTAATACATAGTATACTTCACAAATGTAAATTATAAGAGATTGTGAGTTCGAAACCTTTTTGTAGCAGAAAAATGGCTGTTTTTACTTCTATTTGTTGAGGATGAGAAGAAAAAGTCTAAAAAGCTTTTATGAAGAAAAGCTTCAGGCATTTTAAATTCATAGCAAGTTTAGGAAATGAGCACTCAGTCTCTGTAGTTTTCAAAAATGCCTAAGCAGAGTTTATATTTAATAAACGTAAAGAGTAACAATTCTTCCTGGATCATTTAATTTAGAATGCTTGGGCTGGGGACAGCAGAACGAAATGTCTCCAGTATGAAACTCTCCTATATTTTATTTTACTTACAAGTGGTGAAAAATGTCTTGAAAACAAATATCCTTCAAAGAAATCTAATGAAACAAACCGTATTCTGTTTCAGCTATATGGAATAAATCTTGTAAAATTTAAGACATTTTCTGAACAAAAAGAGTATAGAAAATGCCAAAGATTTTTTTTTTCTAGGCATTTCCTTCAAGAGCAGAATTTCAGAGATTTGAAAGAGTTTTGTTTGGTTGGTTTTACTTTTGAAACTACTAAATGTTATTTATTGTAGATAATTTTCCATAGAGTAATTTAAGGTGTCTTGAGAATGTCTTATGGGAAAATAGGTGACTGCATTTACAGACAGACCACATGCTAATACGAATAATTAAATATACACATGTACACACACACACACACACACACACACACACACACACACACACAATCTGGTCTAAGAATAACTGGATCAATTATAGTGTCTCGGTTACTTTTCTCATTGCTGAGACAAAATGCCTGACACCCAAAATTAAAGGAGGAAAGGTTTATTTCAGCTCACTGTTTATAAAGGTTGCGAACCATAGTCAGCTAGTTCCAAAGCAGGGTTGTAGGGCAGAAGGGCCTCATAGAAGAGAAGCAGTCCATGGCATGACAGGGCAAACAGAAGTCAGAAAACAGCAACTGCAATAGCCAGCCTGCAATGCCTCTCACCCTTTACAGTTCATCCAGACTACAACCCTATTGATTTCAGCCACCCACACCCAGCGTGGGCCTTCCATTACCCACATCCTTAATCCCAGTTTGACACATTTAATCCCGATCCCCACATCCCCACACTTAATCCAGATCCACACTCCCCACTGATGACCAAATGAAGCTTTGAGGGGACATCTAGATGCAAGCCATACATATAGAAATATCTTATAGTTTGGAAACACCTTTAACCTTCAATTTTATGCTGAGTATTAAGACTTTTGAGTGTCCAGAGCAGATGCCCAAACCCGTTGTCTTAAAAGACAGTGTTTTAAAACTTGGATTACTACGATTACCATGTACAGCAACTACTTGCAATATGGTTTTTACTAGCTTTGATTGGATAGTTGGGTCTTGAACTCTCTTGTCCTTCAGCAGCACATATCTGAGTTTAAGGACCTGAACTGAAATGCTAGTTTCATCATTCCCAGTACAGAGTATTAGTCAATGTTGTTAATAGGTTTGAGAGGACTTTTTTTTTTTTTTTTTTTTTGTACTGGGAATCAAACTCATGACCTCGCACTTGCCAGGCAGGCACTGTTTCACTGAGCTATACTCCTGGCCCTGTTAATAGGTTTGAGTTTCTCTGTCATCATCCATGCAAAAAGGATAGCTAACCAATAATTACTCCTAGTTTTTTTTTCCAAATTGGCATTTAAATACCATAGCTACCTTATTTTGGTAGTAATTTTTATGCATATACATATTCTTCCATTTCAGTGATGCATAAAATATGTATAAAAAGTGGATATCCAGATGAGACCATCACAGTTAGCAGCACTATTAATATGATAAAATCCAGGAAGGGCTGCACATGTAGCTTAGTGGTAGAGTCCTTGTCTAACACTAAGTCCCAGTGTTTGGTTCCCAACGTGACAATATTTTTCAGGAAAAACATGATTTACCAGTACTTGTTTCTGGCAAAACCTGTAATTGATCTATCAAGTGTTAGCTCTATCAAGTGTTAGTGTTATATAGTAATTATAATCAAAAGAGTTTTAACTAAAGAATATGTGAATTAAATGTTTTGTTGCAGTAACTCATAAAAGTCAATAGTTTATGGGGGATTGAGATATGCATAGTAAGGGCTAGGGATATAGCTCAGTGGCACAGTGCCTGGCTGGCAGGTGTGAGGTCATGAGTTCGATCCTCAGTACTGGGAAAAAAAAAAAGACATGCATAGTCACTTGTGTCCCTTTTACTGTATTGTGCCATTTATTCTCTCCACAAAGTTACCAGTGCCTTATAATTAGTCTTTCCATCCCACTCTTGCCCCAATTAATTCAGCTATCAGTGTTACAGAGCACAGGCAAAATTGTTTCTTATTTTTTTAAACCTGAATCAGATTTTGTCAGTTTCTTGTCAAGAAGTTGAAATTCTTCAATGTACTCTCATTGTTCTGATGCTAAGGAAAAAATATCAACAAATCACCAGATTCCATACTAAACTATTTTCTACTACTATGCAGTGAGGCTACACTCCTCAACTCTGGAAATAGATTGTTGATGTAGATGACAGCTATGCCACTTATGAACTATAAGGAAATCTTATGTAAATTGATTTACTAAGATATCTAGTCTGTCTGAACCTAAGTATCCTCATCTTTAAAGTCAGCTTAGTGTTTACCTCATAGAATTCTTTGGAGACTAAATGAAAAACCGCATATACAGTGCTGAGACCAAGTGCTCATGCTTGGTGCATATGACAACCTCCCACTACACGTTCCCTCACCCTGTACTGTGCAGCTCCACCAGCCGTGTCCAGTCTCATCCATGCCTGTGACCTTCAGGCTTAGCAGCTGAAGGTGTGCTGTTGTCTGCCTATTAAGTGCCCCCTTTTCTCTCAAGCTCTTATTTAATTAGGAGCATGCAGCCCAAGCATCTCTTCCCCATAAACACTTGTGAACCTGACTCCATATCACTGTATTCAACCTCACTCACTAGAGTAGTAGGCTTTATTTATTTGTATCATTTGAGCAATCATCATTTGAATAATACCTCATTCCCCTAAGAGATGGAAAGGTCTTTCAGAGCAGAGGTTGAATTTGGTTATCTTTGTATATAGCCAATATCCAGCTCTATGTTTAAAAATTCCTTCTGTGAATAAATAAATGAATTAATTGAAATGAGACAAAGATACTAATAAATGAAAGTATGTGGACTTAAGCTCTGCAAGTTTCAATGACCACAAGCAGACTGAAAAGAAACATAAGCTATAATTGCATGTCTTCTCCTGTACTTCACATAATGATGATTATATTCTACTCTTCAACATGTCTGGAAATGTGCCTTGCATACATTAACTCATCATTCTAAATTAGATAATACCTAAAATGTATTTCCAATTTCCTCATTATAAATTTTATATCAAAATGAGGTATAATTCATCTTCAAATATTGATACACTGATTTTATGTATTTTTAAGTGATTTTAAACATAGTGATTTTTTTTAGAAATCTTGAATTCTGGATGATATAATATGTATGTATTCAGGTTACAGAACAAAATATAACAAATAATACTGTGGATAGTCTGTATAAACTAGTGATATACGTCTTGTGTCACTGTACCTGCTGTACTTTACTTCTCCTGTGATGATTTAGTTAGTATCTTATCAATAGTCTTCCAGTCAATTGATCATAAATAGGACAAAAACAATAGAACACTTCTTTATAACATCATCAATATTTCAGAAGCCTTGTAGATACAGTCCCACTTCCAAACAGATTGCTTGGCCTCCAAGGGATTTTACTGTGTTTGTAGCACATTTCCTTGGGAGCATATGAAAAAAAAGCTTCACTACCCTGAAAATAAACACTGAAAAATTGGAAGAAGGTCAGACTTGCCTTTGCAAACTGTTCTCATTTAACCGAAAACAGCACAAAAACAACTTTTGTGGTGCACGTATTACCTCTATTTAATAAACACAGTATAGGACATATAATCAATTAATGGCACAGCAGATTTGCAACTAGGGAAAACTTTTGATATGACATTTCACAAATTTTTTCTTATTGCCTCAGCTGTGGGAGGGGATCTCGATGAATAACAAAGAGGGAGAAATGAAACAAAAAGATAAATAAATAAATAAATTGAAGAAAATATAACTAACTTACTAGAATTTCTATTACCTTTATCTAGTTTTTCGATTCAGTAAAGAGATATGTGTCTTGGTCAGGAAATAACTTTGGAAAAATGAGAAGTTCACTAATCCAGCCAAGGAAAATTTGAAAGAATAATTCTTCAGTCTCTAGGTAGCAATCATTTAAAATGTATGTTTATCAAATTATAACATACCTGGAATTTATATAATTTTGTCAATAGTACCTCAGAAAGAAGGAAAAGAGTAACTCTGTGATGAGCATGGAAAATGAAAGATAAAACATGAGAGTAATAATCCGACTGATATTTTGACAATCATCAGTTTCTTGTTGAGTAGAAAGATTTAGTCAGATGATTGATTTTGCAGAAGCAGTAAAATAATAGATTTTCAATACTTTGTCTCCCTTCTTGGTATTTGTTGCCTATTCTTTAGAAACCTCAAGATCAATATATGATAGAAATATGTGAGATACAGATCTGGGATAGATAGGCATAGTCATGTAATAATAAGTATGTTTGTATAATATGAACAAACAGTTTCATTAAGAAATAAGAACTGGCCATAGTTGCATAGTGTGCAGGTCAATTCTTTAGGCCTACAGGTGTTATATATAAGCAGCATTCCCCAGCCACTGTTCAGGTTTTAGTCTAGGAGGGCTCCCTATTCTGTACTGATGTCCTGCAGAACAGCCCCTATTAAAATAAAGATTCACTTTGGTGTTTCTGCAAAAAAAAAAAAAAAAGACAAAAACAAACACACAAAAACCTCTAAAAGTGATGGCCCTCAAATTTTGTCCTAAATTAATATACATAATGTTGTCATAATTATATTACTTGAAGATAATGTGACACACATAAAATTAAAGATTGTACATGAAAATTACTTTTCTCACGCAAAAAATTTATTTTGGAAGTTTGAAACAATTACAACTGATCAGTAATTTTACTTGAGCCTTTTTTTTTTTTCATGTACAACAAGAATTCACTTTGTCATTAGGACATTTGAGGTGAAACATGTTTGGAAATTTTTCATTATATTCCAGCATTATGCTTCCTAGCTCTATTAATAGATCCAACCAGATGATTCATAATGTAAGGCTGCCACATGCCTGCTTGAACTAAAACCCAGGATTCATATAGTACCCTCTCCTGCTTTACTGTCCTGACAACCAAAACTGTCTTCGACTTTTATATCCCATGAAAATTTAGTCTTTAGTAGTGAATTACTACTATGCTTACTGTCTTTCCTGAGGCAATTTGCAGGAGGTAACAAATATTTTAGTTCAAAATTTTAAAAAATTATTTAATAGTAAAACGACAACTGTTGAATTCTTGATATTAGAAAAAAATAACTAAGCCTAGGTTACCCAGCTAGTACTTGACGTGTGAGAGGCGCTTTCTCTCACCTTGAGAATCGTGGCATCCCGATTATGCCTCCAACAATAGTATACTGTGAGACTAGAAATTTGGGGCATATGGAGGAATCTGTTTGCATTGCTTTGCTACTTTTCATATCAATCAATTTTAGATTAAATTGTTGCCTCTGTTGAGCTACAGAGTGGGAGTAAAACTGCCTAGTATTGTCCTAGTTCTCTCTTCAGCAGTTCAACGAATTCTCTTAGTCAAGTTCTCAGAGCTAAGACAAATTATACAAAACATACAACTTCAAGGAGGAGAGCTTTAGTTTAGCTCACAGTTTCAGTCCATGCTCAGCTGACTTGAAGGCAGAAAGAGGATGGCAGAGGCGGATGGCATGGCATAGTAAAAGATGCTCAACCCAAGTCAACCGGGGTGTGTAGAGAGAAGGATGGATCCAGAGTGAAATATACCCTTCCAAGTCACTCATGCAGTCACCCGCTTTTAAGGAAGACCCACCTAATAACAGCAAATCAGCTCTGAACTGATCAGTGGATTGGTCCACTGAGGTGCATAGCGTCCTAATGATTCAGTCACCTTCAAACATGAGACTTCTGGGAGACATTATAGATCTAAACTTCAACACATACCATTTGGATTAGACTAGATGATTCCAAGTCTACATGAGTTTAAAAGACACATATGAGAATTATTATGCTGTGAGACATATTTATCTCTGATAATTATGTAATTATATTTCACACATAAGTAAATAGTTGGACAACTCATGGCATAATTTATGGAGGAGAAGAGACAATAGAACAAACAACCCATGAAAAAACCTTAATCACCTTTAGGAACCTTAATAACCTCATTGTTAGGAAACTCAATTGGGTCACCAAACTGACCAAAAGCTATCCTTAATTTTGAAAAAAATTGAATGGTATAAAATTTTGAGTCAGTCAGGGGTTATAGTTTTCAGAAGCCACAAGATTATAACTACAGGAGCTTTTTAAATTGTTGTAACTACTTACTGGCTCCTAAACTACAGCTTTATAATTTAAACCTTGCAAAAATGATTTGATATAATTTATTAAAAAAATATTGAAGGGCCAGGAATATAGTTCAGCAGCATAAGAGCCTGTCTGGCAAGTGCAAAGTCCTGAATTTGATTCCTGGTACCCAAAAAATAAATAAATAAATAAAACATAAAAAATTATTGAAGATAAAAAGTATATTTTTTTCTTAAAGTCTAGGTAGGAAAAATATTATGAGATCTACATGACATTTATTTATCTTAAAACTTCATTTTCCCTTTTTTGATAACATTAATGTTATTCAGTTACAGAATAGGGTGGTGTCAGAGCAAATATTTACCTAACTTAATGTGCCACATTTTTATAGAAACAAATCTAAACTAGGTTCACTCAGATAATTTCAAAAAACTATATGTATTCAGAATTTCCTAACTGAATTAAGTCTTCATTTCCCAATCTGCTAGATAATTTTTGAAATCTGCATTTCTAAAGTCACACAAGAATTTTAAGGGAAACTCTTTCTTCCATGATAATCCTAGTCCTTACTCTGTTTGATGGCTTATCTTGCAGATTTGCTCTTGAGAATCTACAATAAGAGACATGGTTTTGAAGATAAAGAGGAAAACTCATAAGGAAATTCACAAACCAGAAAACTGAGTCTTGTTTATAACCAAATCTCAGTGGCTTGGAATGTGATGTAGACAGCTCCACAGCTTATTCTAGAAAGATCTCACTTTCTCATAAATCTATAAAATAATCTGCCAGCCAGCATAAAATGTTTATTTTGGAGATATTGAAAAATTAAAAACAAGATACTTTATGCTTTATTCATTTGTTATTATTGACACTTTATTCATTCTTTTATTATAAACTAACACTTTATTCATTATCCAAAGATTTAACAGAGGACCTGAGTCATAAATTAGTCATTTTCTTATAATTTCTCCACTATTAAAAGAGCTTTAGAGTGAATAGTAGGTATAAATTGGCTCTTATTCTTTTGGCTTTGATGTGATGGCATCTGTATAAGCCAGGGATGTATTTGTTGGTTCTGAACATAAAACATAAAGCATTGACTTGTTTAAGATTCTTTTGTGATTATCCAACCAGTGCCATTTAGAAATGTGCTTGGCGCTGAAGAAAAGAAAAAAGTAATTGAATATAAAAGATGGGTTTGGAGCCAAACATCAAGAATAAATATAAAGAAGTCATCTGAAGGCTGTACATAAACCTGTAAACTTTGTACATGTGCACAGTCTTATATTCATTTGGTTTAAATAAAATAATAAACAGATGTTGGCAAAATATTCCTGATTTGAGGTTGGCATCTAAGGGAAAGATAAAAGAGAAGAAACAACAACAAAAGAATATTAAGAATTGTACAATGCAATCTTGAGTTTAAAATGGTGCCTGGTTAGAAGAGTCATTGTGCAGCCTTTTCTAATTTCCCTCCAAATGCTTAGGGCAACAGTCAGACCAACAAAACAAAAATAAATAAGAAAAATGCATATGAATTAGAATTAAGACTGACAGTAAGAGTATTATAATGATCTAAGATAGTTTTCCACAAAATTCAAATCTGTCTTGCTGAAGGTGAATTATAAACAAGTCTAATAAAACAGAACAAATCATCAATCTTGAAAGATGAGAAGCAGAACTTTTTCTTCTATAGTACTGTCCTCTTCAATTCACAACTAAATAATTACAGAATATTTTCCCAGAGTTTTTATATAAGAATGCTATTATAGCTAAAGAGCTTGTCACTTCAAGCAAAACAAAATGTTATAGAGAACATCTTTTTTCTTAAAATTCTTATTAACATTTCCAATAGAAATGCAAGAATTTCCCAAGTACTTTTACAATAGAGGAGATATGTAAATCACCCTATTAACTGATTGCCCAGTATTTGCTGAAGGCCTGCAGAATCATAGATATGCATATACACAGAAAGTTCTCCAGTTCTGCTATATCCAGTGATGCTCATTTAGGAGATGAAATTAGCTCTAGATAGACCATAGACTCATAGTTTAAACCTTAAATTGTTTTGAGATTTCAAATAGTAGTAGTCTGTGAGGAACTACCACTTTGGAATCACAATCCTCATTAACTAGATGTCATGTTTTTCTTTCAAATCATCAAAGAATAGTGGGAGCAAAGATGCATGAAAAAAGTAAATTACAGAGAATGGTAAGCCCTCTGCAGGGAAGCAGAGGGCAGGGGCTACTTTCGTACTGGGAACCATATTTTGCTCTTAGCCTGGGCAGCAGAAAGAGAAGTAAGCTTGTCATTATCAGAAAGGATTTGATGAAACAAAAAGTCATCTGAGACTTAAGGAACATGTGACCTGACATGATGGATTGGAATCTAAAAGCACTCCTAAAGTAACAATAAATTTCTCACCTGACCATGCCCTCTCCTGAGGATTTTGCTGAGTAAACATCAAAAGCAAGAAAGCAGAGCAACATCACCTCCTGTAGTGTCCCACCTCCTGCACTGCTAGAGGTGAAAATAGAGGAAAAGGTGATTCCCTCAGCTGAGGTCCCTAGAGCACGAGCGTGTTCAACCAGGAAGAAGGACAAGTAGGTGTCTCTAACTGCAACTTAAAATGGGAACCACTGGATGACAGAAAATAATCTTGTTTTCTATTTTATTTAATTTTATGCTGTTCATTTGTTCAAAATATCTTTCACATAAACAAACAGATATTAAAAGTTTTGCAAAAAAAAAAAACAAAACAGGACAAGGTGACCAAAAAAAGGTGGAAAAATAAATACATAAACAACAGATAAATGTTCACACGACAATGACCTGGATGCTAGACAGGACTTCAAATTAAGAATTAAGAGGAAAATAATATACAGAATGTTAAAAGTCCTAAAAAGTTGAAATTAGAGAACAGGAAATACAATCTGAAATTAAGATTTACTGGATGGTTTTAAATGGTGAATAAAGAGAGTTAAACAGTTACTATTCACATTAAAACTTTTAGAGGAAAAGAGCATAATAGACATTTCAGGACCATGCCAAATAAGATAAAGTATGCAACTAGCGTCCTCAAAGTGTCAGAACAAGGGGCAGAGGAAATAGTTAAAGAAACAAATACTAAATTCTTTTCATATGTATATATCTATCATCACAGATCTGGTAATCTCAGGGAATGCCAAACAGGACAAATACAAAAAACAGAAATAAACAAGGAAACAAATCCTCACACTCTACCATAAGCAGAATCAAATGTAGAAAATCATAGATAAAGAGAGTCATCTTGAAAGAAATCAGAGAAAAAAAGCCATATTGTTATTTAGGAAATAATAATAGAGATCAGTGCTTTAGAAATCAAAATTCTTTTAAATCTATTTTTATATTTAGGTAGCTAATGTGCAAGTGTCAACCTCTTTCTTCTGCCTGTATTCTCTAGTAGCTATAGTAGGGACATTTCAAACCGAATGGAATTACCTATTGGGAGTACATCTCAATTCTTTTCAATCCGCCTCCCCACTTTGTCCCACCCCCACCAAAAAAATGAAGAATGAGTTCAATTATGGAAATACTTGTTAAAAAGACAGGATATCAACCTAATATGAGAGTAATACCAGAGATCCAGTGCTATAAGGAAGAAAATCTTGAATATTTTAGTTCTTATTTACTTGTAACTATTAATTTAAACTTTTAAATAAAATGATAGTCTTAATTTTTCCATTGGAGAAAAGTGGGAACATTAGAAAACAAGGAATGTCACATAGAGAAATTAAAGACTTTAGAACCAATGACCTTAGGTTTTAGCAAGATAATGCCTTGTTTGATAGGGTTTCAACATTATTATTCTTGTTTTGGGTAATATTTTGGTATGCTATGGATGAAAATATACAATGTGGAATTTTTAGAATTATGCTTTTCCATATATTCTTTTAAAACAATTATAATAATTGGCTTTCTTTATTCATTTTTATTAGTACCTGATGATTATATTCTTCATGGAAAGTTGGTACATGCCCATAACACATCTTCATTCTTTACCCCTTTCCCCTCCACTCTCTTCCCCCTCCCTGTATCTCTTGGACTCCTCACCTGCAACAGGTCTGTCTCCCTATTTATTTTTATCTATCTTCTATTTTGAGCCTTATTTATAATTTGGATTTCTCAGATAAGACAAAATATGTTACATTTAAATTACATGTCTGATTTATTTCACTTAACATTATTGGCTCAAGCTGCATCCATTTTTCTAATCCTACAAAGAAAAACTGTCTTTCAATAGCAAAATTGTTTTGTTTTGTGGTCTGTGTCTTTTAAGAGTACAAAGTAAGATAGTGAATGCCTATTGTGATTTATTTTTTTAAAACACACATTTGTAAAATAGGAAACTCCTTACTCCAAGAAGAGGCAAAAGATATTCTATTTCTTTTTTATCATTAAAGTATTGGAATCTTTATGTTTTGATAGCATGCACTGGTTGTAACTATGGATCATGTGATTTTAAAATTCAAAATATAACAAATTTGCTTTTGTGTTTCAAGGGATTGTAAAATATTTCACTTTCTTTTTTCTTTAAACAACACGATTTCTCTAGAACTGCTTCCTGTCTCAGACGCACTCTCTTCAATTACTAAATTAATATTATAGAATATGTCTAATGGACCAAGAGTTAAATTGAGTTAAATCGAGTTAATTTGATTTTCTTTAGAAATTTGTTGCTTAATTTTTAATTTTCATGAGAAAAATCAGATCCATAAAGGAATGCATAAATAATTTGGAGATGCTCATTACTGTGATATCAAACTCTAGGAAACTTGTTTTGTGTTACATAAGCCAGATTTCCTCTGATTCACACAAATATTATTTAGTTCATACTGTGACTAATTTTAGTGTCTCAACATTTTCTCATCTTTAGTGAGCTAGAATATGAAATCTAAAACTAGTACTCTTACCAGAACAAAATAATTACTAGGTATATAGGAAAGTCAAATGAAAAATTAATTAATTAACTAATTAATTAAAAATGAATTTGTTCTGGATATGAAATTATGCAGACAGAAGAAAAGTAAAATCAAGCAGAAAGTTACTAAGAAGAGTATCAAACAAACTTTTACACCAAGTTTTCAATTAGAGATATGGTTATGAGCCTCCCACTGGTCAACACAGACCAAAGCAAGGTCATCATATTCGTCATTCTAAAATAAAACATCAAGAAGAGTACAGACACTGGAACAACAAAATTAGAAGGAAATACTGCTGAATAGCACTGAGAAATGGCACTATAATATAGTAATAGACGATATAACACATAAGGGAATGTTCTCACTATACAACAAAGGCCTGTGTTTTTATAGTATTCCTATGAACACAACATAAATATACATTCATTAACCCATTGAAAGAAAAGGAATTCTATGAAGAACCAAAATAATGAGGTTCAAGAATACAGAATTCTCCTATTGTAATTTAATCCAAAGATAAATTTTAGTACCCAGAAAGGTTGAATTGGTCCATGTGGTATGAGTAAATATCAATTTATTTATTTTTCAAGTTTATTTTTATCATTCATGTTTTAAGTTGTGTGTGACAAGAGATTCTTAGTGATTATATTTTCTGTGTGGACCATGGACAGAGGGGCACCTGTACTCCCAAACAAGGGTAAATCCATCACACGATTATCAAGTTAGTATACAGAATTCATATCTACTTATAAAACATTTGCCAGGATCAGGTAATAGACTTTGGTGAAAACTAAATGCATACTGAGGCTTTGAGGCAACACAACAAAAAAACCTTTCATGTACTGGCTTGGTACATATATCAAAAACAAAAACAAAACAAACAAACAAAAAACAAAGAAAAGACAAGACCAGACAAGAGAAGACAAAAAATGCCTTTCACTGCTAGCCTGAATCTTTCCTGGTGGCTCTTCTAAGACTTTTCTGCCCCTATGCCATTAGAAATCACTGATTCTGGAGAAGGGGAAAACAAAGACTAGGAGATTCTGCAGAACAATATTTAGATCTTGCTAAGTATAACTCACATCACTTTTGCCCACATTTCCTTGCTGATTATAGGATTCCAAAAAGACTAGGAGGAAGGTAGGGAGCTGTCATTATCCAGTAGCGTATGGAAGAAAAGATGAGGAAGGGAGCACAAATATTTGTTTTCTTTCTTACTGTCCTTAACCCAAAAATGTGCCAGAATTTATTGTAATTCACTTCTAAAGTTTTGAATTTACTTCTACATACAAGCAAACAAGTGAACAAGTCCCACATGGAACCAAGAACATGAATATTTTCAAAGCTTAGAATGCATGCTGCAAATTTGGTTCCTATTCATATCTCTCCTTCTCTCTTTCTCCTTCCTCCTTTGTAGAAATTGTGGAGAAGAAAATATGATTTAATTTGAAGGTAGTATCCTTCCTGATTTCACTATTCAGGGCTGTCTGTCTCTTTACCAACATCTCCTTGTAATCCTTACTCATCCCACCTTAACAAAATGGGTTTTACATTTTTTTGTTGTGGAAGAACATACAAAAATTAAGCCAGTTTAAAATGTTTTGATTCTTTAGCATAGAAAATTCAGTGCTTTGCAGCTTGTGAAATACCTTTTCCTATATAATCTAATTGATACTTCATAAACATATTTGTAATGTTATAATATTGTTATTTTCGCCTTGACAAAAAGGGAAAAGTTAAATTTCTTGCCTCTCTTCTAAGGCAAATAATACATTTAGAAATCACTAACATACCTACTCTTGCCTCCAACTCTAGGATTTTTTTTTAATACTATAGGTTTGCAAAGTAATGCAATTCATGAGAAACAATATAATTTACCTCCTGTAATAAGCTATATCTGCGTTAGTCTTCACTTTTATAAGACAAAACATTTTATCAGGCATGATTTAAAGAAGATAACCATTGCTTGACTTGTGAGGCAGTGAGAAGAGGCTGTGCTCATTTTATAGTGTCTGTTTTTAAAAGTTAAACTACATTGGCTTTCTCTTAGACTGTATCTGTGATTTCTGAAAAAACTTTGGAATCAAAAACTTCAGGTTTTAATTGAGCGCTTGTTTTCCTCATGTTTTGTGGATTTTTCTTTCAAATTATGAAAAGAAAATCCTTCTAATGTATGTATAAACATAACCTGCTTTTGTCACTAGCACCCTGTAGAAACCAAAGATGAACATTAAATTACCCAGAGTGCATGGCCACTTGCCAGGAATTATTCAATATGAGGTTTAACCAAGTTTATCTAGAGTATGAGGACCATGTATACACAGCAAAAGGGAAAGACATGGTTAAAGTAATTATCTGGCGTATTCCCACAGTGTAGACAGTCAGTCTGGCTCATTTGGAATAAGAATAATAACCCAGCACGTTCTTTTTGCCAAAAGGAGTTATTTGGCAAATCACCTCAATGTGCCTCAACACATGAACATTAAATCTACAAGATGCCAGAAGAGAAAGAAAATATGACTGCCCTTGGGTATTGGAAAGGCTGCAGACAGGACGGCCGAAGGGAGCCCTGGAAGAGAATGGGCTGGAAGTCAGGGCAATTGCCTTTAATTTCTGTGACCATTTCTAGGGCATGTGAATTAAGCTTAGAGAATCTTTTCATCTTACTTCTCTGATTGCATCATTAATTTTTCCCGTGAAGCTTCTGGTCCTTTGTTAAATGCCTTTTCTTTTCTTTTTCTTTTTCCAGGCATACAAAAATCAGACTTTACTGTAAAACCCAAGAGCTTTGGTTGTTCTGGCAATTAGTCCATGCACTAGATAATCCCACCATGAGAGCTCCTTTCAACAGGGCATAAAGGAAAGAAGAAAGATACATTTACTGAGAAGTACTAGGCTTGTTTGCTTGTTAAAATATCATCCAAATCTCAATGTCTTCCACCCCCAAAAAATGCCTTTTTCTTACATTGTCTTTTGTGGGGGTTTTTTTGTTTGTTTGTTTGTTTGTTTATTTATTTTCATTTTTGCTCCAGTTTCTTTGTAATAGTTTCTTAAATGAAGCAACATTGACCTGCTGCCATTTAAAAGTTCTCTGTATGCATAAGTATTAATTCATTTTAAGTTTTTGATTCTAGTAGGAAAGAAGAAATTGTAGCAATTCTCTTCTTGCTTTACTGACAGATAATATTCTGAAAAATTCAATCAAATCTCTTTTGATGTTTATTCTTGTAAAGTATTCTGATAAATATGAGGCATTTCTGGAGATAATTTGTCTAGGTTCTAATATTTTCTTCTCTGCTTTGTAATTGTTTGTTTTTACCTCAGTTTCCTTATTTTCACAAGAGAAGTAATAACAACATCTAGCACATAGGAATTCCATGAGAAATAGATAAAATATATTAAAGCTTACAATTGAGCCAATGCATGGTAATTTACTGATACATGTGGACAATTAGAGGCAATAACAATTGTGTAAACACATTTTAGATTCAGATTGTCTACCTTTAGTCAAATTACTATCTAATATTCCTTAGCTTAGGTTCTCTTATGGTTGTGTCTAGGTGGCCCCCCAAGCTTCATGCAGTCATGGAGGCAGCTGAATCTAGCGTTTGTGATTGGTTCATTGTCTAGCGCTGGGATTAGTGATGTGAGTGCTGCACCCACCTAAGGGTGGAGCTGGCATACAATACAAGGGAGAGAAGAAGGTGTGTTTTTCCCTCTTTTGCCCTGTTAGCTCTTGTTGCTTGCAGCCACCATGAACAGCTTAACCTCAGCCATGTCACTGCCTTGGAGCCAGCTGGGTATGGACTGAAACCTCCCAAAACTCTAAGAAACAAATTTTTCCTTGCTTCACTTTGGACATCAGGTATTTTATCTCAGCAGTGAAAGAAAAGTAACCAAAATAGAGTCCTCATTTGTAAATTAGAGACACAATACTGACCTCAGTTCCAATTAAGTATTATTGAGAATAAATGAGTTAATTCATATGAAGTGCAGTTAGAATGTGAGGTGATCTATGGTATATGATCAAAAATAACTACTACAAATATTACTAATTCCTGTAGAATTAACAGAATTTTAAAAATAAATGGAAAACAAGATGCCAAAAAACATGAAGCTACATAAAAGGGTGTGTCTTATTAAAATTACTTGCAAGTAGTAGTGCATTTAAACATTTAGTAAAATGAAAAATCTCAATGAAGAAAACATAGTTAGCACACATATTGTCAGTCTCCCTCTAAAATGAAATGTAAAAGACTATAGAAGTTAATCATGCATAATCTTTACATTCTCCTATCACAAGTTAATTTTAGGTTTGGGATACAAAATTGCCTTTGAAAATCCTCCAAAGTCCACTTTTCTCATTTCCATTAAGTCAGGGTCTAACTACCCTGACCTCATCATTACACACTGTATACATTATCAAATTATCACAACATAAATTTGTGCAATTAAAATAATAAAAATGGGATCTACTTACTCAAAATTTTAAGATAGCTTCCTGCACAAAAAATCTTTCATAAAAATAATCAGCTTAGCTTTATTTGTTATTGCTATAAACTTTATGCCACCAAATTGGACCCAAATGAATATTCCCATCTTTTGAGATTCGAGTGAAACAGGCTGGAAATCCATTCTTCCAAAGGAGAAGCCATTAAGGTCATTTCTACTTCTCATGTGGAATGGAGAGTCGGGGCAGAATTTTTGTTTTCTCAAACCCTAGAAGTCCTTCAGTGCCAGTTCTCCCATCTTGGTTCAGTTTGAGGATGGCTTGCTAGGTATTATAGATGGTGACCTGATATTAAGTTGTTATATCTGATCTCCAAACCCATCTTTCAATGTTTTGCTCAATGTTTTGTACTATGAATACATTTCTTTGTGCAGAGGCCATCTGCCTCCCCACCAGACATTTTGTGATAGGAGATACTGTGGGGAAAGTGAGGCCTTGGGGAGGACAGGAAACTACTACTTCCTGCTCTTTGCTGTGGGAATAACCACAGGGCCCCGCCTCTCTGTAAGTAGCGGCATGTCTGCTTCCACATTACTGCTTAACACTACAGGTCGGGTCCAGTTTCCACCTTCATCTAGAATTCCCAGAAGCAGTTTGCAGCACTCTTTCTGAGGCAGCTCCTTCCAGCCAACAACATTCTTGGAAGTGTGAGCACCTCTCTCAGAATTCCGAAGATGCTAGGTCCCAGCAGTGCCCCTTTCTCTTTGATTTGGGTCTCAGCTACCCGCTGCTCTTCTCAGATGCAAGTATTTGAAACTGTATGATGACTCTTTCTACTTCTTCTTAAATCGTGATCAAGGTGGCCTCAATTATGATTCTTTTCACTTTATCTGACCTTACAGTGCTTTGCCTAGGTTTTATCCTTTGTATGGGGCCCAGACATCTTTTTTTTTTTAATTTGAACGTTTATTTCAAAACACATATAAATTACAAATTCTTATTCTGCTCCTTTTCAAAAATGTCTTTTTCAAGAACCTGGGAGCCACATCTTTAAAAGGTAATCATCAAGGAAGATAAGGACCCTATCTTTCAGGTTTTGCAGGAGAATAGGTATCTGTGTCTTTTAAACTAAAATAAGTTTGATTTAAACCAGTCTCTGTATTTGGGCTATAAAGTTTGGCCCAACACAGACACTGTACATAGTGTACTGTATCCTAGCTTGATGTGTAAACAAATTTTAACCTAACCTAACAGAATACCCTTATCTTAACTAGACAAACTAGTTTCGACTAGTCATAGGAAAGCATGGCTTACTTAAGGCAAAAGCCAACTGCAGCCTTCCAGATTGCTCCTGTATGTCCTTTCTTTTTTTCTGACTGTACATAAAACCTGTATACATAATGCATTCTGAAACATCTTCATTTTGGATTGCTACCTGGTTCTAGAATCATTTAACAAGTTTTGTTTGTTCCAATTTGTATAGTTATATTTAACTGGTTTCATTTTATTTTTAACATGAGTAATCAACAATTAGTAAACCCAGATGGCTGAGACAATAGACCAACTTCTCCCTAATGTCCTCCAGTACTTTTTCATTGATTGTTATGGTTAATATATAGATGTCTCTGCCCAAAGTCTCATGCACTCATAGGTGGGACTTTTGGGAAATGGCTGAATTATAGATGTAGGGTACCTGATTAAGGGTGTGTGATAACTGGATTAGTTCATTGATTGGGTTAACATAGTTCTGGGTGTGGAGAATGGAGTGGCCCACTCTGGGTGTGGGTGGTCCCAAACAGTAGGCTTGTAGACTGATTGGAATAAAAAAGGAAATGAAGGTTTGATTTTTGCTGCTTTCTACCCGCCATACCATTAGCTGTTTCTCCTCTGCATTGCCTGTCTGTCATGTTGCCCTGACTGCGGACTGAAACCTGTTGAAACTGTGGACTAAATAAACCTTCCCTCCTTTCACTTGTGGGTGTTGGGTATTTTGTCTGAGCAATTAAAACAGTAAGACACTAGTTTAACCCAGCATTTGACAATCCCCCCACTTTCAGTCCTGCACTGAGGACTGTCTATTGCTATAAACCTAAATAAAATCTGCTTCACTCATTTTAACAAATGTTCAGTGCAATTAGACTTTGATTGTCCTATCTCACAGTGCCTCTTCAGTGTGTCCCCTTTGCTTTTTTGATCTTCCAAACCTGCATAATTGATTCTTGATATTAAATCTTGTCTATTAAAATAACTGATGGGGGCCAAATAGCCAGCCTTTCTGGTAAGCCGCACAAGCCATCCAGGGCCCAGGAAGAGAGAAGCCAGATAGCGCCTCCTGTGAGCCTACCGGCATGTGGGCTGATTGAGGTTTTTTGACTCAATCTGAAGTGGCTAGAAAAAGACATAAGCAGTGCAGAGAAAGAGGGGAGAGAGATAAGATATGGGCATGGAGTGAACCAATGCACTACGCAGGTTCTCTGAAAACAAAGGCAAGGTGTGAGCTTAAATGTACTCTGATGGGGGAGGGCACAGGGCTGCTGACATGGGCTGTTCAGCAAGACGTGGTTGAAGGAGGTAGGAGTATTTGTGGTACACAGGGGTTTGGCAAAGGCAACTGGGAAGAAGAAAACACAGGGGTTTCTGGGAAGAAGGAGCTAGACACCATTATGGTTCAACATTTGGTCTCTCGCCATGATGGCTGAGCAAGTCTCAGGCGGGGGATCTATCAGGATGAAAATCAAGAACCCCAACCCCCCACCTCCATAAGCAACTGAGCAGCTGGCTGGTTTGGAGGACAGGCTGAGTTGATAGCAACTGAGGTACATAAAGCAACTGAACACTGGTATTGTTTGGTTGACTTCGCGGGCGTGGGGCCAGCAGTCTGAGCATCTGTTGGGAGGATGACCGTATATAGTATAGCAAATATAGCAATAGAAGGGGGATTTCCTTCTATCTTGTTTTTGAGATCCAATATTGTTCTCACTGTTTTGTTTTGTTCCAATTAATTGTTTTGCTTTATTCAATGTTCTGTTTTGATTGGTTTTATTCTGTTTTATTTTGGTTTGATTTTGCTATATCTGATGGAATGGATAACTATTGTGAAGATAACAAGATATACTGTGGTGGTCATTGTTGTTTTCCTATTATCCTGCTTCAGAGTTATTTATCAGTTTCACTTCTTTGTTTTGATTGGCTTTATTCTGTTTTGTTTTGTTGGGTTTTATTATCTTTAAAATAAAAAAAATTAAAATGAAATAACTGATGGGGCTAAGGATATAACCAATTGCATATGTGCCTGCCTGGCAAGTGCAAAATCCTTAGTTTGATTTCTGATACAAAAAAAAAAAAAACTCAAATAACTGATGTTCCTGACAAAACTGCTTGATACAGTGCGATGTCTTTTTATTATTTATTTATTTATTTATTTATTTATTTATTTATTTTGGCTGTGTCAAATAGAAGGAGCATTCCTCTTCTTCTTCTTCTTCTTCTTCTTCTTCTTCTTCTTCTTCTTCTTCTTCTTCTTCTTCTTCTTCTTTTTTAACTAATTTTTGTACAAATACAAAGTTCCCCTCTTCTCTAAATTCAAACACATGAAACTAAACTGTTAATAATTAACAGCCATTCTGTGTAATAACATCTTAAACCATTTGGGTTGATAGAAAGTCTTATATCATACTGATACCAAGAATATGCCCTGATGACTTCTGCCTATATGCATAAAATTTCCTCACTCATTTTAATGAACTTGAGCCCCAGGCTCTGATTATGACACCCAGCTCGGTTTAACTTGTTTAATTCTCACTGCAGTAGGACAACAAAGCGGACCTATGATAACTTCTGATGTAGCACCATTCAGCTTTCGGTTATTTCCCTGTTTGTCCCTATCTGGTACGTGTATTTCCAAGCCTAAATGTCTCTAATCTTTGACCCAAATAACAGATTCGCTAAGGGAAATATAGGTGCCAGCTTTTAAGAATGTAAGCTCACAGAAGTAAACTGTTGTCAGTAAACAGGCAATTCACAAAGAGATTTAATTTTGTTTGCTCTCGTGTGCATTCATTGTTAGTACTCCACCCTCCAGTCATTTTCTAAAGGTGTAAGCAAAGCCTTAGAAAAAAGAATTCAGCTGATCTATAAGAAAAACAGTGTAGACAAAGTTTCTACATTTTTATTTCAGGATACAAAGCAAAAATAAAAATTTAAAATCTCATTTTTTTTTGCCATGTAATATAATTTATATTTCTTCCTACCTGGTCTGATTTCTTACCATGATTTGCAACCTTTCTAATTGACTTCTTAGAATCACCTTGGTGCAATTTAAAGGAAACCCTTTGCAGTTAAGGAAAAAAGAAAAAAAGAATTGAAAGGGGTGTAGCTATAACCTTGGTCATTGGTATCCTCGGAGTGTTTCTGTTTTAATAATTAATTAGCTTATCAGTTCAGAAATGTGAAAATGGCTTTTTGAATCCCATGCTTGAAGGCTGTTGGCTCCATGCATGTTTCCTGACTGGTTTCTTTAACGTTCCATTTAATATTTTTTCCCTTCTAACTAAAATCATTTAATGAAATCTGACACTTCAAGGCCACCAACTGATCTTCTGAGCAGAAGGTATGCAAAGGTGGCCAATTCCATTAAATTACAGACCCTGTCCAGGTTGGAAGACATGATTTGAAAGGAGACAAAGTGCAAAGCAGTCAGGAATGCTAAGAGACATAACTAATAACAAGGAAAAAAAGAGAATAATGTGAAAAATCTGAAGGGAAAATAAGTTCAACACATAGAAAAGTGAAGACTGGGAGGTGGGGGAAGGAAAAGGCACACGTGCGATTTTTTTTCCCACTTATTCTATTTCCTTTATGTTCCCTAGTTCAGGGCCACTGGTAGAAGATTGATACGTTTATTAATTCTCCATGCAGAAAGACAAACAGTAGACTTAGTCCAGCGGGATTGAAACGTCTGGCCCCAGGTGTCCCTGCGGAATCTTCCAAAGTTGCCTAATGGTCTTTGACCACTACAGACCCATTTAAGGAATACAGTATCCATTTTCCAAAATCTCATTTAGACTCATACATAAAACAAAATCATCCTGTCATAATGCACTGGTGTTCTCTCTGGTTCTTCTTTTTATTTTTGTTGCTTAATTTAAAACACAGGGCTAGGAAAAGACAGTAAAAAACAATTTAAGGGATGTTCAAGATAGTCTTTGCAATATGATTTTTCTTTTATAACTGCGAGGACACAGTAAAATAACTCACTTATTTCTGCATAAAGTGATATTTATGCCTCATCCCTTAGAAACTATTTAAGAGAATATTCTTGGAGAAATATTTTCACCTCTTTAGCATGTTTTTTTAAATGCAAGATCTGACTGTGAGGGCACTGAAAATTATGGTCTATTTATTAGGGTTAATAATGGCAGTTTTTAAAGCAGGATGAAAACTATAGTTCATGTTTCAATATTTTTTCCCTTTTTCTCTGGCAAAAGGGGTAAACTTTTGCTCCATTTCATTTTTAGAACTCATCTTGGATTTTAGTAAGTTGGGTTTCAGTAAGTTTATATAAATTAGCTGAAGTAGAAATAGAATCTCAGTAATATGGCAGATACTTTCTTTACTATACCTCCCAGAACAATTCTAACAAAGAGCAGCAACTAAAAGGAAAAAAAAAAAGAAAGAAAAAACAAAAAACAAAAAACAGAGGACAAGAAATTATTGTGATTTCAAATCCAGATCTTGAAAGTCAGTAAATTTTTTGTTTCAGACATTGTTTTTGTAAATTTTAGAAATTTCCTCAAGCATAAACTGAGAATAACAACTACCATTATATTAAAGATACCCGCACTTTGTAAAATATATCAAAATATTATTAAGAATCAAAAGTCATCTTTGAAATCAATTTATATATGAAACTGAAAAATAACCATGATTGGAGTTTGAATTCTGGATAATTGATGGGAGAGAATGTTGGTTTACTGAAGTGTTCAAGTTATATCTGTTTATGTTATTAAGTGGAATTCTTTTTTTAAAAAGACTGAATAAATCATTTTAAGTAATTAGGCCTATTTGTCTTAACTTTATATTCTTTGAGTTGGTTCCTGGAATAGACCATGAAACTAACCTCCTTATAAGATTTGAACAAAACTAAATTTATTGAACATAGAGCATGTAAGACAAATTATCAGTAATTAAATACAAAATTATAAAACTATCATCTCATGTGTAAATTTCTTTATTACTTTTAATTTTCTAAGATTCATATTTTGAAGAGAATATTTAGCTTAAGAAAAATGAAAATATTTGGTGATTAGATAAAATATGAAATTTACATATGTATATATACAAACATTAGAAATATGATATTGTGTATATATATTTGCATTGCTGACTTTGTTCGATATAAACTATTCATTCAATAAAAGAATTTATGATATTGTCCACCTTAATATATAGTGTGGTGGCAGAATAGTGTACTTGGTTTTGAGCTCTTAGATTTTGAGGACGATTATTTTAAAAGTAAATAAATGAAAACTATTTTAAAGTTTCTGATTCCTATCTCAAATCAGATGACAAGTAAATATAAATTCTTTCATTGAATAAAAATAAATATATATGATGTTTTAAGGTAGATTCTAAGTGCAAAATTCTTATTAAGAATACCATTAAATCAAAAAGCAGACACAGTGGTTTAAGTTCATTATTCTAATGAAATTAAGGCTTAAAATTTTGTACAGAAAATGCATGCTAATAAAAACCACACTGCAGTATGATCTTTGAAAGGAAAACTAGGAAAAATATTTTCAACATGTGTGGTAGTAAGTTATTAATGACTATAATATACATAAACAGTCCATTAGGCATCAGTATGCATTCCAGTAATAAAATTCCACTTAGAAATGAAAAGAAAATTCACAGAATTATGCATTAATAATTAATACTAACAAAATTATAATGAATAATCAAACTTACTAATAAGGTGTTTCAAATGAATATACGAAAGAGATTTTGTTGTTTGTCTAATAGAAAAAAAGAGCAATAATATATAGTCTGGTCAGGATTAAGAAAAAGAAGTTTGCTTTGAACTATCGGCAAAAATGTAAAGTATTAAAACCTCTGATGAACAATTTATTTAACAGATCTACACAGCAATTATGTCTAATTCCAGTATTCTCTAGAAATACAAAAAAAGATAAATGTTCAGGTGGTTGTTAACTTTTACCTGTTAAAAATAAGCACTTAAAATTTATATAAAATTACCAAAGGATGAGCTAGGTCCATCTGTGGCAAATTAAAATGCAGTACTCTATAGACTGCAACATGAAATGTACTATGTTGCGATGTGTTATATACCATGTTTTCTAAGTATGGGATTTAAAATTTAAGTAAAGTGTTTTATTTAAGGTTGTTACTTGTTCTTCAATTGCTTATGGAGATAAAGTCTGTATATTACTTAGTAGAATGTTTCAAATTTAAAATATTTCATATATTTAAAAAGTTCTGCTTAAGTGTTTTAATATATATTCTCACCTGCAATATATTGATTGGCCACAAGTGGCACAAAGTTCTGCACACTACTCCTCTGCTGTGCCCAGCATCAGAGTCACAAAAGTCTCAAGATGTTGTTATTCCCAGTTGAAATCTATGCCAAGGATAGATACATGTCTATGAATCACACTTAATAACCATAATAATCAGCCTCCTATTGCTGGGATAAAATATCTGACATAGACAATTTGAAGGAGAAAATGTTTATTTTGGCTCAAGGTTTCAGAGGTTTCTGTCCATGGTTAGCTGACTTCGAGGAACAAACATCATGACAAATGGACATGGCATGGAAAGCAACTCAACCCATGGCACAGAACACACCAGAAAAAAAGCCAGAGAGAGGAGAAGGAACCAGAGATGAGAATGTACCCTTTCAGGTCAACCAAATTGGCTCACTTCCTCCAAACAATCCTTGCCTCCCAATAGCACATTCAGTTATGAACTCACCAATGGATTAGCCATTTAAAGGTTTATCCCTCTGGTCATCCATTTGTATTCTGAAACTTCCACCTCTGAATGCATAAAATTTTGGGGGCTATACTGGACCTAAACCATAACAATAGGTAAGTCATTTTCTTAGTTTTTGATTTTTTTCTCCATGTGTATTTCTAATTCTGTCTGCTTTTGAAATGCAAACATATTTATAAACATGTCTGTGCATTTACTCTCAAACCCATCTTGGACAGCAATTTAGTTATAAACACTTTTGTGCAGAGTAGGTTTTCCAACTACCCTGTGACCACACAACAGTCACTGAATCACCCTAACTCCACCCTCAGGTTTTAGATACAGTCAAGCAGAATGTGTTCTGCTAAATCTTTCGTTGTTTGAATTAAGAGCATGGAACTTGAAGTCTTTAAAAGAAATGGGGAATTTAAGAAAGAAATAGTAACATGATGAAAAAAATCAAGGACTCTGAGATTAGACAGACATATGTTCAATCTCAGCTCTGCCAGGTCTTAACTGACACGACTGTGCATATATGTAAATTATTTTTTGATTTTTGTAGAGTAGTTCATAAATATGACAATGATGTTGAATACACAGGTTTGCAAAAGTAATGTAATGCATATATGGTACACAGCCTAGCATCTTCTAGGTGATAGAAATTCAGTGTATTCAGTGTCCAGCTATTCCTAGGCTCAGGTTTCTTCTTGACATTAAGCAAGTAAAGAATATTTTTGAAGTGCAATGTCCCAGGGATAGTGGTAAACACGGAAGAAAAGACCCAGCCACAGTAGAGTAATTCAGACCTTGGTAAGGAGAACAGTATGTATGTGGTAGAAAGAAAATAGATTTTCAACTTGGACTGGTATGATTGGGGTACGATTAACAGGGTGATTTTAATTCCCTGCAGCCTCCTTAACTTTATTTGAAAAAGAACTGGCCTCAAAAAGCTATGAAAAAGGACAAACAGAATAATGTAGCTTTGTTTTTGAAACACCAGGATCATAGAAACATGAGCTCCTTTCCCTCTCTCTCTCTCTCTCTCTCTCTCTCTCTCTCTCTCTCTCTCTCTCTCTCTCT
>RJWT010008411.1:12256-26410 GCA_004365215.1 Cuniculus paca | reverse complement strand
GTGGATTGGCAGCTCAGGCTCTGCATTATAATCCTAGTCCATTATATTTCAAGCCAGAGTTTGTGGAGGGCATGGAAGGATGTCACTAAATGGGACTCCACTGCTTCCACGGACTGCTTCTTATTGATTGAAGTCAAAGATCTGGAGTTGCCTTAGGGGTTAAAAACTGTAGACCATGGGTGTTCAGGACTGAAGTATTTTGGGCAAACTTCCCTTCAAAATTCTTAACAGGGATTGAGCCTATTGATTACCTTTGAGAATAACGGCATGTATCTTGTTTAGATGTTGTTTTTAAGCCAGAAGCTTTCCCCTTTTACCTATTGCTCTTTGTGCTGTGACCACCACCCTACCTCTTAACCTTAATGGCTTCTCTTTTGAGGCAAGCAGAACAGTAGGCTCCAGTGGCTGGACCACCTCTTAATCTCCTCATTGCCAGCAGGTTTTGCCTCTTTTCCCTAGCAGGGAACTATTAATGGAAGGTGTTTGGGAAAGGCATGCAGCTTTGTGGTTGCCTCTTTTATCAGTTTTATTTTGGGGTTATTGAGGAGCCTATCTTTTTCAATTTAAGGCTTCAAATTGTGGGACTCCCACTTAACTGAAATTGCAAGCTGCCAGCAGAGAGCTTTCCCTTAACAAATTGGTATTTCCTCCTTCTCTCCTTGTGCTCTTAACAGGTCCAGACTAATTTCATCTATCTCCTTCAAACACTGCTGAAAGTGGCAGAAGGACCCTAGACACACCTGCTCTACTGGATGCAATGTAGTTTTGTATCTCAGATGTTTGTCTCCTTTCCTATCTCTCAGAGTTTTAGTTGCTTGCCCCACTTCAGTCACCTCTGTGAGCAACTACCCACATGCTGAATCTGGCTCCTCCTGACACCTGACACCTTGATTGGTTGAAACGCCACACTGTAGGGTGTGGGACATGGCTTCTAGTGCCACACTGCTAAAGGGGCTATAAGATGCATCCAAGAAAAATGGAGGCGTTAACTTTGCATTGAGTGAATTTTGTCCACTGGAAAATAGGAGGCAGTGGAGAGAAAGGCACATAAATTTGTTCTCATTCCTCTTTCCTCCGATACCGCTGGGTCACAGTTTCATCATACAGCTAACTGGGGAGGAAGTCCCTATGGCTTAGCAGATATAACTGCCTGGATACCAGCTGTGCATCTGTGACTGTTTACATTGCTGCCATTACCATGGTAATTGAGTACTTTGTGTTACTTCCCAAGTTTCTATCTTGCTGTTCTTTTTCTTTAGTTTGAACTGGGATTTTATCTCTGGAAGAAAGTGGCATTACCTACTCCCTGTAGCATAAAGTAGCATTTGTTCTCTAGGGAAACTGAGATCACATCCGACCTTGGAACTTTTTCCTACCATTTCCCATTAAACTAAATAATTGATATGGAATGCCTTCCTATAGCATAGGAGGCATCATTGGCAGTCTAACTGGCAAAATATGTTTCCAGCATAGGAAGCATCATTGGCAGTCTAACTGGCAAAATATGTTTCCATTTCCCAAAGTCCCAGAAAATCTCTCTTCAACCTTAGGGCTCAGTACATAATTTGCAGGCCCCCCCCTTGTTCAAAAATCATGAAGAAAATGTTCAAAATACTAAAATATATGACTTTTGTCTTTCTTCTATAGTCTTTATCTTGACTCATGCAATTTGGGTTTCAAGCACCAATATAAAAACACTTCCCTTGTTTTGTGGAATCAGTGAAATCCCACAGTCCAAATGTCATTGCTTGTGTATATTTCATGTGTCCTTTTTTTACCAGAGCAGTGGGAATGTAGAGTAACAGCGGTTTAAATGTTTTTATGTTACTTCTACATCTGCTAATACTCTTTAGCTTTGCCTTACTGATGAGTGAGGAAGGACTGAAAGGAAAAAGAGCTAAAAGATTACTCACATTTCCTTTTTATTCTATGAGTCAGCTATCTCAGGCTGCCATAACAAAATACCACAGCTGGGTTGGCTTCAACAAAACAATTCATTTTCTCACAATTCTTGAGGCTGGAAGTCTGAGATAAGAGTGCTAGCATGATTATTCTGGAGAGAGATCTCTTCTAGGCTCCAAGATTCTCTCACTGTGTTTGATGGAGAGAAAAAGGTGTTCCTTCTTACAAAACCAGTCTTATGCTTACCCCTATTCCTCGTGACCTCAGTTAACCTTAATTACTTCTAAACATCCTGTCTCAAGACACATCCACACCAAGGGTTATGACTTCTGTGTAGGAATTGTAAGGGGACACATTTCAGCCCATCATTTTCTTTTCTTTTTTTTTTATTTTAAAGAGAACAAAACAAAACAAAACAAAACAGAATAGAGTCAAACACAACATAGCATTTCAGAACAGAACACTGCAAGCAATACAGGTCTTCAAAACATAACGACAGGAGATTAACAATGTCTACCCTAGTGTATCTTGTTTTCTTCGAAATGGTTGTCCATACATCCACACACAATAAACTCAAACAAAACAAAATGTTATAAAACCAGATAAAACAAAAGAGCAAAAGCATTACAGGCCTTCAAATCAGACAGTAAGAAGTCAATAATGGCTACCTTAATGACCTTTGTTTTCTTCAAAAAAGCTGTTCATATCTTCTCACCTATTGCAATCAAATAGTAAAAAACAGACTTAAACCAATCAAATCAAAGAATAAAAGCATTATTGGACTTCAGAACCTTTCCCCCATATTTATCAGGGATTTTGTATCTTATTGAGTCTTTCAGTTTCTTACACTAGGGAGACAATGTGGTGTTTACACATGTGAGTTTGGTTTATTTCACTTATGAGTATGGTCTCAAGTCGCATCCATTTACCTATAAAAGCCTCAATGTGATCCTTCTTTATAGCTGAATAGTACTGCATTGTATAAAAGTATCACATCTTTTTCATCCATTCCTCAATTGATCAGCCCATCATTTTCAGAAAAACTGGTTAACTCTTACAGGAAAGTAAGATGAGTAAGAAAAGTTCTGATAGATTTCCCTGGTCATTCATTTTTCCACAAAACAGCACTGCCTCCTTTCAACATTTGAAGCAAATTCTGGTTCAAAGAGAAAGAGGATCTCTTTTTTTTTCGAGTTCTCAGTGCTCCTTACTTCTACAGTCTTAGACGTAACTCATCTACCTTGTGCATCTTTTGTACTTCCCTGAACTCCCACACACTGTGGGTCCATGGACTCCTGTGTTCATGGCACATCAAGAACACTGTATGCAGAAGGTGGAAGGGGGGGCATATATAAACTGTTCTTTTTGATGAACTAACAGAGATTAGTAGTATAGTTATCTATCTTGCACACATATATGTGTATACCTATATACATATAATCTTTTCCTTTCTTCCATTTCTCTTTTCCCTTATTCCAGTTGTTCTTTCCTTTGAGCACATTCTTTCCCTTTCATTAATAAAATATCTATTGTACATTTTGGATCTTATTACTCTTTCAGTTTTTATTATTATTATTATTTATTTTTTACACTAGGGAGACAATATGATATTTATAAATGTGAGTCAGATTTATTTCACTTATGAGTATAGTCTCAAGTTGCCTCCATTTATCTACAAATGTCTCAAGATTATCCTTTTTATAGCTGAGTAATATTCCATTGTATAAAAATATCACATCATTTTTATCCATTCTGTGGTTGATGGCCATTTGGGTTGTTTCCAAGATTTAGCTGTTACAAATTGTGCTGCTGTAAACATGGGTGCACATACATCGCTGTGGAATGACATTTGCAATTTTTCTGGGAAAATACCCAGAAGGGAAATAGCTGGATTGAATGGGACTTCCAATCCTAGTTTTCTGCAGAATCTCCATACTGATTTGCACAGTGGCTGCACCAGTCTACACTCCCACCAACAGTGGAGAAGTGTTCCTTTTTCCCCACAGCCCCATCAGCATTTGTTATTGGTTGATTTCTTGATGGCAGTCATTCTTTCTGGAGTTAGATGGAATCTCAATGTTGTTTTAATTTGCAGTTCTCAAATGACTAGTGCTGTTGAACATTTCTTCATGTATTTATTTGCCATTTGTATTTCTTTATCTGAGAAGTGTGTGTTCATCTCAGATGCTCATTTGGGTCTTTGAATTTGGGGGGCCTGATTTTTTAAATTTTTATATGTTCTAGAGGTAAGTCTTTTGTCTGAGGGACAGCTGGCTAAAATTCTTTCCCATTCTGTGGGTTTTTCACTCTGTTGGTGATTTCTTTTGAAGTGCAAAAACTTTAATAAGATGAGATCCCAGTTGTTGATTCTTTGAAGTACTTTCCGTGTGGTTTGCATTTTGTTCATGAACTCTTTGCTTACCCATATATCTTCAAGATTTCTACCCACCTTGACTTCCGGTAGATTTAGTGTTTCTATTTTAATATTTAGATCTTTGATCCATTTTGACTCTAGTTTAGTGCATGGTGATAGACATGGTCTAGTTTCAGTCTTTGGCATGTGGAAAGCCAATTTTTCTAGAACCATTTATTAAAGAGATTATCTTTCTTCCAGTGAACATGTTTAGCCACTTTGTCAAATATAAGATGGCTTTGTAGTTGTATTTGCATCTTCTTATCTGTTCCATTGATCCTCAGGTCTGTTTTTTTGCCAGTACCACACTTATTTTAACACTGTAGCTTTGTAGTATAACTTCCAGTCAGGGATTGAGATGCCTCCTGTCTTGCCTTTGTTGCCCAGGATTGCCTTTGTTATTCTAGGTTTCTTCTGTTTCCAAATGAATTTTAGGAATGTTTTCTCTAGATCTGTAAGGTACGTTAATAACGTAATATTTTGATTGGGAGTGCATTAAATCTGTATAACAGCCTTGGGAGTGTGCCATTTTCACAATGTTGGTTCTTTCTAACCAAGAGCAAGAGATGTCTTTCCATTTTCTTACATCCTCTTCAATCTCCCTTTTTAGAGTACTATAGTTTTCAGCATATAGGTCTTTTGCATCCTTTGTTAGGTTGATTCCTAAGTATTTCATTTTTTTTTGGATGCTATTGTGAAATGTGTAATTTCCATAAATTCTCTCTCAGTGAGTTTGTTGTTTGTGTACAGGAATGGTATTGGTTTTTGAGTGTTGACTTTGTATCCAGCTACACTGCTGAATCTGTTTATTAACTCTAGTAGAATTTTGATGGAGTTTTCGGGGTCTCCTATGTAGAGTATCATTTCATCTGCAAATAGTGATAATTTAACTTCTTCCTTCTCTATCCTTATACCTTTTATTTCTCTCTCTCATCTAATTGCTCTGGCTAATGTTTCCAGAATTATATTGAATAGGAGTGGTGATAATGGACATCCTTGTCTTGTTCCGGATGTTTGTTTTAGAGTGAAAACTTTCTGTTTTTGTCCAATTAGTATAATGTTGACTGTTGGTTTGTCATAGATGGCTTTTATCAGATTGAGGTAAAGACCATCTATTCTGAGTTTCTGTAGGGTTTTTATCATGAACTGGTGTGGGACTTTATCAAAAGTTTTTTCTGCATCTATTGAGATGATTATGAGATTTTTGGCTCTGTTGATGTGGTGTATTACATTTATTGATTTGCATATGTTAAGCCATTCCTGCATTCCTGGGGTAAATGCCACTTGGTCATGATGTATAATGTTCTTGATGATTTCCTGCATTCTATTTGCTAATATTTTATTGAGAATCTTTGCTTTGATGTTCATTAGGGAGACTGGCCTATATTCTCCTTTTTGGTTGGATCCTTCTTTGGCTTCGGTAACAGAATAATCTTTGCCTCCAGGAATGAGTTAGGAAGGATTGCTTCCCTTTCAATTTCATTGAAGCGTTTGAGGAGTATGGGTGTTAAATCTTCTCTAAATTTCTTGTAAAATTCAGCTATGAATCCATCAGGACCTGGGCTTATCTTTGTAGGTAAGTTTTTAATCACATTTTCAATTTCAGTAGCTGATATTGGGTTATTCAAAATTGTTATATCTTCTTGGTTCAGTCTTGGCCATTCATGTTTGTAGGAATCTGTCCATTTCCTCTGTGTTTTCCACCCTATGTGAGTAAAGATTTTTGAAGTAGGATTGATGATCTTCTGTATTTCCATAGAGTCTGTCGTGATTTCATCCTTTTCATTCCTTATTGCATAGATTTGAATTTTTTCTTTCCTTTTCTTCATAAGGTTGGCTAGAGGTTTATCAATTTTATTTATTCTTTCAAAGAACCAACTCTTTGATTCATTAATTCTTTGTATTATTTTCTTAGTCTCTATTGCATTGATTTCTGCTCTGATCTTTATAATTTCCTCTCTTCTATGAGCCTTGGGCTTGACTTGCTCTTCTTTTTCTAGAAGCTTGAGGTGTAACATTCGGTTGTTTATTTCTGCTCGTTCTATTTTTCTGATATTGCAATTCATTCTTATATATTTTCCTCTTACCACCGCTTTCATTGCATCCCACAAGTTTTGTTGTATCTGCATTTTCATTGAATTTTAGGCATTAATTTCTTCTTTAATTTCATCAGTCACCCATTGGTTGTTCAAGAGTTTGTTATTTAATTTCCATGTGTTTATGTGGGTTATGCAGGCTTTTTTGCCATTAATTTCCAGTTTCAGTGCACTATGGTCAGATAATATGCATGGGATAATTTCAACCCCTTTGCATGTACTTAACCATGTTCAGTGGGATAATATATGGTCTGTTTTAGAGAACATCCCATGTGCAGCTGAGAAGAATCTGTATTCTGATATTGTTGGGTGGAACACTCTGTAAATGTCTACTAAGTCAATTTGTTCACAGGTTTGATTCAGTTCTGTTATTTCTTTGCCTACTTTTTGTCTAGTTGATCTATCTCTTTGTGACAATGGGGTATTAAGGTCCCCTATTACAATTGTGTTATTGCTTATTTGGTTTTTCATGTCTATTAGTATTTGTCTTATATAGATGGGTACTCCTGTATTTGGTGCATATATATTATGATTGTCAGCTCTTCCTCTCGAATTTTCCCCCTAACAAGTATGTAGTGACCTTCTTTACTTCTTTTGATCATTTTTGGTTAGAAGTCCACATTGTCTGCAAACAGAATAGCTACCCATGCTTTTTTCTGGGTTCCTGTGGCACAGAATATTGTTTTCCATCCTTTGACTTTTAGTCTATGAGTTTCCTTTTGAGTCAGTTGTGTTTCTTGTATACAGAATATTGTTGAATCCTGTTTCTTGATCCATTCTATCAACCTATTTCTTTTAATTGGTGAATTGGGGCCTTTCACATTGATGAATATAACTAATATATACTGGCTTAACTTTGTCATGTTTCTTTTTTGTTGTTGGTTTCCTGTTTTCCCCCCTTGCTTAATTGCTGGCCTTGACTGGTGGTTTCTTTCTGTTGTTGTTCTGGGAATTGTAGTCTTTTTTTGTGTCTCTCCAGTATGTCTTTCAGTATTCTTTCTAGGGTTGGCTTGGTAGATATAAATTTCTTCAGCTGTTCTTTGTCATGGAAGTATCTTATTTCTCCACCTATTTTGAAACAAAGTTTTTCAGGGTACATCAATCTGGTCTGAAAGTTGTTTTCTTTCAGGGCTTGAAATACTTCACTCATGCTCCTCTTAACTTGAGGGTTTGTGCTGAAAAGTCTGCCATGGTTCTGATGGGCTTTCCTTGATAGGTGAGTTGTGTCTTTTCTCTGACAGCTTTTAGTATTCTGTTTTTATGCTGAATTTTTGGGATCTTAATTATTATATGTCTGGGTGTAGATTTATTTTGATTATGACTGTTAGGCATCCTATATGCCTCAATTATCTGCGTATCTGATTCTTTTCCCATGTTTGGAAAATTTTCCACTATTACTTCTGTGAATAGTTTTTTTTTATGTCTTTCTGTTCACTCCTGCATTTTCATTGATGTCTATCAGTCTTATATTGTTTCTCTTTGCATTGTCTTGAAGCTGTTGAGTTGTTATTTCATGCTTCCTTGTTATTTTTAAGTTTTTTCCTTTCATGATTGCTAACTGCAATCCTGCCTTCAAGGTCCGAAAGTCTTTTCTCACCTTCATTCAAATGGTTTTGCCAGCTTTTGTGGAATTTTTATTTCCTGGATATCTCTTTGAATTTGTTTCATGCATTCTATTTCTTTCCTAAACTGTTTATTTAAGGTTTCCATCATTTTCCCATGCTCCTGTACTTTTTTTTATCTATGTCTTCTCTAGCTACGCTTAGCAACTCCTTTGTTAAGGTTGTCATTTCTTTCTTTACCTAAGAGAGTATTTCTAACCTGATTTCCTCTATAGCCTCATAGATTTGTTTCTTTATTTCACTTGCCATCTTTTCAGAAGTTTCAGGTGTATGATTTGTAATGTCGTCTGTTTCGATGTCTCCTGTACTTGTTCCTGATGAACTGGACATTTGAGATTTCCTTTTGCTTTTTCGTTTTGTCACTTTCACCTCTTGTGTTAATAGTTGGGTCTTTTCAATCCCACTAGTCTCAACTGATCATAGTTTGTGTCTTAGGGTCCTACTGTATGGGGGATGTTTGTCCAATTGCTGGGTTCCACAATGAAGGGGAGGGGCCAGTCACCTGAATTCCTCCTGCAGGGACTGTTGGGTGAGTCCTATATTCTTCCTAGGCTGACCAGCTTAGGAGTGTTGATGTAAGCCAACCCTTAGCTCCTGTTGTTACTGTGGTTTTAGGCTATTCCAGGATGCCAGATCTACCCGACTATAGTGTATGCCTCAGCTGGAACCCTACTGTGTCACTGGGGGTCTCTTAGGCCCTTTCAAGTTCCTCTGTGTTGGAAGTGGCCTTGTTGGCACTCCTCTCAACCTACCTGGTGTCGTCTACATGGGAGAAGCACTCACTCACACTCTTTCTGGGCTTGTCAAGGTCCTACAGCTGGAGGGAAGGGTTTGCTGTTGTTCCTGTTTACCCATTGAGGTCCTCTATTTGAGGGGAAAACTCACCACACTGTCACAGGCTGCTGAGGTCCTATGTGAAGGTGAAGGGTTGCTGAGGCTTTCACCATCCCACCAGGGTTCTACAGGTGGTAAAATGGGTTGCTGATGTCCCTGTGCTGCTGAGTTCTCCGGGGTGAAGGAGGAGGAACAGCCAATGATCCCACTGGCCTCCCAAGGACTCTGGGGTGAAGGAGGAGGGGCAGCTGATGAGCCTGTTGGCCCCTGAGGTTTCTGGGGTGAAGGAGGAGGGACCCAGACATGTGTATTGTGTCTGTCTCTTCTGCTCATATGCATGTTTCCTTGTCTCCTTGGACTTCACCCACAGAACATAAATTCAAATACCAAATTATTTAAAATTTCAAAACAAGGATACCAGATGATTAAACCAAACATAAGTCAATCTTGACCAGCCAAATTCCACAATGCCAAATTCCATGCTACATCATGTTCTTGGTTCCAGTTGTGTTAGGTGGCAGAAAACACTAAAACTTCGTTAATCCTTCAAATTTTTCTTATGCAACAGAAAGCCCAAAACGGGCCATCCAGTCACAAGATCAGTTTATTTCTATCACTTTAATCACTGTTTCAAGAATGTGATTTTCCTCTTTCCATTAGTAAGATGAATCCTGCCCTTCTAAGCAGCAAAACTGTATGTTAGGTGTGAAGAATGAGAAGGAAAGAATGCAAATGGCTAAATAAGTCAGCCATCTAATCTGACTCCTCAAAGAGCTTTAGTTTTGTTATTAATCTTATTTTCAAAGCTTACTTCTCATTGGTCATGATTCTATTATTTAGCCATACTTTGCTACAAAGGAAACTGGGAGGTTTGGGAATTTTAACCAAACTCTCTAAACAAAATCACAGGTCTACTGGCAAGGAAGAAGAGCAGAATGGAGCAGGAGACCAGTAGAGCCTGTCTGTGAAGTCATCCCACAATCCAGTAGGATGTAACAGGTCTTTTATGATGCTCATACAATCTGTGGGTCAGAGATTTGGACAGGGCCCAGTGGATCTGATCTGCTGGGGATTAGACTGGGACCATTAAGATATCTGGGAGTGAGTCTAACAAATAGTGACTAGAATTCCCTGGAGCTGCTGCTGGGATAGTATGACTCAAAGCTGGACTCATCTGGGACTTTCAAATGGACAGACTATGGTCTCTCTGTGAGGCTTGGGCTTCTCTCAGCATGAGAGCTAGGTTTGAAGAACTACTACACTGGGCACTTGATTGGAAACCATCTGGTCTTTTCTGACCTGACCTGTAAGTTCATGTGTGTTATCAGTTATCAGTAAGTCATTAAGGCCAGACCAGATCCAAGAGCAAGGGAACTCTGCCTCTTGACAAGCAGGTGGCAAGGGCAAGCTCACATTGCAGAAGAGCGTGTGGAAAGGGAGATATTGTTGCAGCCACCTGGCATGGTTGGCTGTGAGGTTCAAGGGTCAGTGTGGTTATAAAAGTATTTTATTTTCTTTGCTTTCATGTGGTCCTGATCTCTGGAGGAGAAAGCAGAGCTAGAATTTTTTTCTCCTGCTGAATTGTTCACCTGATCAGAAAAAAACAAAATACCCAGTGGCTAACAACTCCTTAGATTATTTTTCTGTTCATTTTTGTATTCTTTAAAAGATTTGCATTCAGTAATAGTCATTGTTTTTGATGTGTAAAGTTCTGTTGGATTTAACACTTGAGCAGATTGTTCCTGTTACCATCAACAGAATTTGGAACAATTCCACCCCCCACCCAATTCTCTTGTGTGTCACCTTGTACTTAGATTCTGTTCCACTTCTAACTCTTGGCAACCTCTCATCTCCAGGTAAAAATTGCTTCATTTGGCAATGTTCAATATGAGCCATGCATGCCCCAGGAAATGTATAGTATCATCCAAAGGAAAAAAACAGGAACTAGCAGGATTTCATTTTTCCATTTATTTTATCTCATCTATTTACACTTTAATTTTTGCTCATTTTAAAGTGCACATAATACATTAGTAATGTGGCACACATTACTTATAAAGAAACAAATATATGTGTTAAAATATTGATTACTGATGAAGATAAATGATATAAAAAAATTTTTAGACTGCAGACTTGGATTAGCACCAAAAGCAATTTCCTCTAGGGTAAAGGTGGCATGGTTGCTTACACCTTACTTTTTCCTCAGCCAAATGGAATAGTGAATGAAGAATAAAGAGGCAACAACAACAACCAAAAAAACATAGATCTCTGAGTAAAAATTCTGATTCCCCAAAGGAGGTTGTAAAAGATTCTGCAATTACTTTTTTCAATTTTTGCCTACCCAGATAGAATATATGCTCCATGGAAACGGGTCATTTCTGTCATTCATTCAAGTTAATGCCTGGCAGAGTGGTAGAATTGGAGGACATGGGATTGCACAAGACAATCAGTATCTTTGCTTTCCTGAAGTGTACTTTCTGCAACAGGTAATAGACATTAAACAATTAAGAAAATTTTACATAGTGCTAAATCCTATGTAGAAATGAAAGTGGGTCATGGGATAGAGGGGGTACACTATTAGATTATTGTGGAAGGCATATCGATTGCACAGAAACCTGAGTAATAATGCAGAGCCATGACTGTCAGAGCTGTTTAGGAATTTGCTAGTAGATGGAAATAATGCATGGAATTTTGTTTGTTTTATTTATGTTCTTTGTAAATATATGTAAAGCTTGGAGTGTCTGCAGATCTTACAGAAAGCCTCTAGTTTAGCAATGTAGAAGTTCGTAGAGGAGAGGAAAGGCAGCCCAGTGTGTATCTGCAGAAATGGCCTGGAACCATGGTGTTAGCTCTCAGCAGCCTGTGAGTACAGAAGGAAAGTATTTGCATCTGTGAATGGAGAGGGAAAAGGAGGGAGAACTGGGTCAGAAGAGTCTCAGACATCAATGCAACACTTAGAAAGATCCATCGAGCCCAGGAAGAGCTATAGGCAAGGATTGTAGGTTAGAGGAATTCTGTGTTGAGCAAAAATTGGTGGGTTCTCTGGAACTCCCACTGCGTTGGGGTGGGATGCTTGTTCCAGATCCTGTAGCTGATCATAAAGGCAATGTGGCTAGGTGCTGTTAGTTTAATGCACTTTTCAGAGCAATTTCTCTCTCTCTGTCTCTTGCTCTGTGTCTCTGCATTTCTGTGTCTGTGTCTGTCTCTGTCTCTCTCTCAATTGAACCCAGAGCTGTATCCTCTCTAGGCAAGCACTCTACTACTGAACTACATCCTCACCCCAAGTGGTTCTTCTTAAAAGGAGACCTAAGCGCTGCATCTCCATGGCTGCTGTGCCTTGTCCTTGCCAGCCTGTGTGGGTCATTTTATGGAGAATGTCACCCCTGAGTTCCTTTTCCTCCTTCAAAATGATTTAATGAGCTCTTTAGAAAGGAATAGTGGGATAATTTTTCCCCTATGGATGCTCATCTCAAAGAAAGTTAATTCTCAGGATAAAATTTATATTTACTTTTTTTTTGATGGTACTGGAAATCAAACCAAGGGTGCTGTACTGCTGAGGTTTTTATTTTGTTTTGAGACAGGGTCTTGCTAGGTAGCTCAGGCAGGCTTTGAACTTGTGATCCTCCTTCCTCAGCCTCCTGAATTGCTGGGATTATAGATGCACTTCACTGTGCCTTGCTGACTATGAACTTTCATTAATATATTAATTAATTAGGTGTGTGTGTATGTATGCGTGCTTGGAATTGTAGAGGCTAGAGGATTTGAGTACAAGCTTAATTTTGACAATGAACCCAAATCAACAAGTGTAGACTATGATCGATGAGTGTGGGCTGGTAACTTTTGTATGGGAGTTCAGTGCTTCAGCTGGTAGAGAAGCAAGGACACATATGCTGTGGGTAGTAGGTGGATGAAGGCTGTGGTCTCCTGGAGGTATTGCAACAGCACTAACAGAAGAATTAGCTTTAAGTGCTTAGTAGATAAGCACACGGGAAGAAGACTAGGGTTCAAGTTAATGCAACTGGACTGAGTGTGGGAGGTTGCAAACCAGGCTGCTTTATGGAGCAGGAAGAAGACATGACCTTCATCTCTATCCAAAAACCACGACCCATTCTGAAGTGAGCTGCTCTCAAAGTCCGAGTAAACACTTCCTGCTGCAAAAGTACTTTAGAGTTGCTGCCCACTCAAGATACACTTTTAGTTCTTGATTACTCTTGGTTCGACTTCTTTTCTTTCTCCTAAAATCGATGGCCAAATTATTACTTATTCTTTTCTCTTTCTCCAGATGCCATTAGTGATTCTCTGAAGCAACACATGCTTGAGCTAGTGGTGACTAGAAGTCTCCAACCAGATTTCTGACCTTGCTTGGGAAATGTATGGATTGTTTTTCAAGTAGTGTGCAATAAGTCACCAGGGTAGCACTGGAAAAGGGAAAGAGAAGGGTAGAAAATAAATTGAGTTTGAACTACGACCAATCAAATGCCATGTTAACTAACACATTCAATAAAAAGAAGTTGTCTGATTCATTGGTAATTAAACTTTAAAGGGAGCCTTGTCTGGTCCCAAGTAAACAAACGTAATGATCTTTTATCCACAGCAAGTACATGTGATGTCTCCCTGAGACTTTCTGTTTGAAGTTGTCTTTAAGTTAGGTTAGAAAAGTGTGAGAATGATGCAGGAAAAAGGAAATTAGTGTTTTCAGCGAAGAAGAGGAGTCTGGGTTAGGCTGGGATGCTGTTAAAGTTAATAGATAATAGAATTTGGGCTCTACAGTATTAGACTGCATCTACTCTGACTTCCATTTAACAGATGGGGAAGCAGAGACTCATAATTGAGAAGCTGAAAGAAAGCAGTTTCAGAACTGGGTTCAAGTACTAGCTGCAACAGTAATGATCTCTGTGACTTAGATAAGTAGCTCGAAGCCTTTCCTGTCACGCGGCCATTGGAGGCTTTGTAGACATGCTTGGGGTCAGAGATGACTTTCAGAAGCCTTTGCAAAAGTTCTTTCTTTTTGAATCAGTACATGTTTGCCATCCATAATGATTACATTTATTGTGGGGCACCAGGACATGTATATACTACACCTTAACTCATTTTTTTTGTCTCCTCCTTTTCCCCTGCTTCCCTGTGGTAAATGGATATACCTTGAGATCATAAAATTAAGTCAGATACACAAGCTTAAATGTTTCATCCTTTCTTTTATATGGTGTTTTAGTTGCTTTTCTGTAGTTGCTAAGACAAAATACTTGACACCCAAAATTAAGGAAGGAAAGATTTATTTGGCTCATAGTTT
>RJWT010008411.1:0-12156 GCA_004365215.1 Cuniculus paca | reverse complement strand
TGTCCTCTACATGCTAGGATGTAAACCTGCTGAGTTACTTAGTGAAGTGTCTAGACTTCTCAAGTTAACACAATGTATCAACCATTACATATGGGAAACTAAAAAATATATAGCAAAATAAATAGGAAGTAGGAAGATCTTATGCAAATTTTCTGATATTTGTTGGCATTTCAAAAGTAAGTTTACATGTAAGATAAATCTCCCTTGAATGTCACTATATATGTTGCAGTCCAGATTCCACTCCCCAAGCAGCTTCATCTCCTAACACATGATCCTAATTAGAGCTAAGCAGAGAAAAAGTGCAGATTCAATGTTCATTCCTGTTCTGGAAGTGTTTCTCTGGATGTTCTCATTTGATAATTCTTGGATGTTGAGACACATGGGTCAATTAACAGTTGAGAGCTTCCCTCTGGATTCTTGGCTTTAATATCTAAGTTCTTCCCCCACATCTAGCACCAACAGAGAGTCCTACATGACAAATGTAGGGATTAAGAAAATTATGTTAGACTACCTAACTTAACATAAAAGAACCAAAACATATTGGAGTAAAAAATTCACATGAGAAACAAAGAAAGAGAAGCACTGGGTTAGTGCTGGGTGACCACAGAACTCTGCTCTGTGGGACAGACAATGATTGTCACTCACCCTGATTATATTATAGACTTCAGAATTTTAAAATGCTCATATATACATCACATCTTATAGCTTACATTGTTTTCATTTCCTAGATGGTGACAGTATTCATCCTGACTATTAAGACTGATTAAAGGGTCAAATTATGGTAGCTTTATAAAGTTTGAAAGTGGTATTAAAATATTTAGTGGTTTATCAGGATAGCATTCTTTGGTCTATTACTAGGGATTCCTGACAGCCAATATAGGTCTTCCTTTTCCTAATAGCTCTGGTAAGATAGGAATAATGGTAGTTGGCAGAGGAGATTACCAATTTTTTAAAACAAAAGGAAGTCAGCACTAGCACCATAGCATCATTTCTAGATCAATAATTTTAAAATTTAGTGTATGATAATAGTCATGTCATAAAAATATTCGAGTCATAGTTTAGGGTTTAGAAAACACATAAGTCTATAATCTGAAAAGAAAGGACACTTAACAAGCTGAGCCTTTCCTTTTGAATGGTAAAGTTTGACAAGCCAAGGCACAGAGCTTTTTTTCTCCTTCTCTTTCTCCCAGATAAGGGTAAGGGAGAGGTGACTGCCAAGTCACTTAAAAATTGGGGATATTAAAACATAAATTATCATGAATAAAGCTCAAAGATTTCCTGAAACCTGGAAGTAGCATCAACCTCCAGGAGAAAATAAGAGTCTTAGGAAATTAGTCTCTTTACTAATTCTCTCACCCTAAATAATGTTTCTCTAACCATCATTCAGGTAGTATCATCTTTCTTTTTTTTTTGCTTCAAACTCTAATTCTTTAAAGAGGACCCTGGAAATTCATTTGCCATTCTGTGAGATGTAACCCAAGACATTTTCATCATCATTATTGCAAGCATTGAAGATAAAGGAATCTATCAACTTCACTATTTCCTGCTGGCTGCATGATAACTCAAGCTCTGTCTTGGTCATTTACTTTAAGGGATAACATAATGACATTTCTGGGAATTACATCGGGCCACTCACTCCAAAGCCAGCATCTCCTGGCTCAGTTTTAAACTCTATTCATAAAAGTTGTGGAAATTTCTGGAAGGATTCTTAGCTCTATACAAGTGAGTCCAGAAGGTTCACTGTACCAAATTGCTTTTAACGAGTGGCATGTGATTTGGGAATGATATTCCAGCCTATAAAACTTCATTATAGCTTTCTCAGTTACTAGACAATGATCTGTGGCATGTCAACAATGAACTAGCTCCACATTTTCTTATTTGGGAAATAGAGAGCACAGTTCCTATACATAATGAGCCCAAACCCATCTCTAGGAGTTCATTTGGCAGGACCATGTTTATTGTGTCCTGAACCATCTCACTACATAGTTACTGAATCCAGAGACTTTCCATGAGCAACTGAGTCCACATAGTATGGTGTGGCAAATACTACTAGAGATCAATATGTAACAGAAAATACCCCCTGCCCCCACATTGCCCGGGTAACCTCCAGTTTACTTTAGTTCCTGTTACTTTTGTGATGCATTGCTGCTCACTATGATGCACATTGTAAGAATCAGTTCCCTGTTGACAAGCCATGCTGCTTCTATACTTCCCTTTGCAACCCCATAAAAACCTCCCTCCATGAGCCTCCATGGCCCAACTTCTTTGGAAATGATCCCAGTTGGGACCACCAGAGTAATAAGGCTGATTCTTGCCTCTGAATCTCAGTGCTGCTGAGTTCTTAGTCACGGCTTTGCTGTTTCATATATGCAAAGGCTAGAGGAAGCACAGAAGAAATAATTGGTAACAGAACAAATAATACTTAATCCTGTCCTTAAAGAGAAGACATTTTCCCAGATAAATGTATTTAGGGAGTTAACAGCCTGTACAAGAATACAGAGGTGTGAGACAGTCTTATTATGACCAGGTAGTCGACAGGATAGTGTAAAGAGCTGACCCTAGATGTATATGCTACAGCAGTTGGTAAAGGGGATATAGTTTCTGTAGTACACTATCTTTGTCTTATTCTGTCAATTCATATCTTCTTATTTGATGGGAGAATCGAGGGATTATTACCATCTTGCTCAAACTCCTGTTCTGGTATTGTCACAGAAGGCAAATGTGGTTGTATGAGTGTGTTTGAAATTCCAGATGGAACCCAATTTCCCCTCTGTCTTGTCTCATTCTGTAGAAATTCTTTTCTCCCGTGCCAGTCACAAGTTAAAGTTGTTTTCATGTACTCATGGGCACTGCTTAAGTCAGGAATCATATTTCTACTTAAAAGTTTATTCTCTGAAGTATCACAGCAGAAAAAAAAATGATAGTAAACATTCCAAATTCTTGATGTACAGTTTTTTCTAATTACTGATTATATGTTGCAATAAAAGTTGTTTAAATATTGATTAAAAAAAGGAATTTGAAGAAGCATAGAGGTGTTCTTCAAAGGAAAGTGATATTGCCCTACAAATGTGCCCGAGTCCTACCCTAGGGCTTACTTGCACGTTGGGTGAGCGCTGTTGAATCCCGATGTGGCTGCAGAATTTCCAGTCAAATGTATGTTTGGCTTTTTGTGTATGTTTATTTATGCTTTGGTAAACATGGCAGTCATTCGAGAGACCGTTGCTCAAATCTGGTGAATTGTGAATGAAAGGAAGCACATCCAAGCCATGCATTTGTGGACCTACATGAGTTTACTGTACTGATGTGACGCTTTGTGGCAGCATGAAAGTGGAGAAGATGAAAGCTTAACTCACTGCTTTATGTGGCCTGCCTTCCGTTGCAGGCCCGAGGCTGACATCTGTGAAACCTATAAATCACAGGCCTTCATTGGACTTACAGAATATGCTGCAATATAGCGTGTAATGGAGAACAATACACAATACTTATGACTGATAAACCGATATCTGATGTCTGGCTTTATCAAATTATATACTGTATTGTATAACACCATTATATAAATATTTATCTCTCCTTTTTCTGAACTCGCTAGTGTTATTGCTGATCCAAGAATTGAAAGGGTTTGGGATTATGGACTTCCTTGACCAAATCTAGTTTTTATTTTAATTTTATAATGGCTTAGAAATGAAAGCCTCACTTCCCCTTCATACGCCTTGCCTCACTTCACAATAACCTGTGGGCAGGTGTTCTGTCTGTGTCCACACATGCCAGGCTATGAAGTTTATGTTCTGCGATTTTTGAATACATCATGAGTAAACAGTTTGAGCAAAGAAAAAATTTTCTTATGTGAAAACTGGCTTAGGGAGGATCCCTTACTCTCTTTTAAATGGAGATAATTATAATACTATCTTGCAGGACTGTTGTGAAGCTTAATTGTGACAATTTTTGTAATGTACTTGCTCAGTACTTGGCACATGGTAACTGATCAATGAATATTAGCTTTTGTTATTATCACTTATAATGTTCACCTTGTTGCTGTTGTCTCATTTTCATCTGTCATCAAACATTACAAAACAAGAGTATATAGGGCCAGTGATTACTTGGTACAGTTAATCCCCAGGAGGTGCTAACTATACTATTATTTGGCCATTTCTAAAATGACAAATACATTATTTTTTAAATGTATTGGTTTAATTCTTTGTGGTAGCTGTATTATCTTAGTACTGGGTCAAGTTTGTAAAGTTGGCTCTTTTACTCCTCCTGAATTCCTCTTCAGAAGTTAGCCTGTGACTCAGGTGAGTGCTAACAGGTTGGTAGTGTGGCTTTGTTATAAACTCAGCTCTGAACAATAATGAAAGCTAGATGTTCATGAACAAAGTTAATAAGGAAAACATATTAGGAAATGTCATAGACACATATGTCAATTTTTGCCTCTTTAGTCTTTTTCAGGGAACATGCCAGCTTTTAATAACTGATGCTAACTCCCCATGAGTCTCTGATTGGGATCTGGCTGCTTTCTCAATGTTTTTCTCCGCATAGAAAAGGACTAAGAGATGATAGGACAATATTCTTTGATAGTGTTTGCATGCATCAATATATGTATATATGTGTATGCATGTGTGTGTGCATGGAGACAGAGAGGGAGAGAGAGCAAGAAAGAGAGAGAGAAAGAGAGAAACACAGAGAGAGAAATGTATAGAGAAAAGAGAGACAGAGACAGAAAGACAGAGACAGAGATAGAGACAGAGACTGGATATAGCTTTTGAAGATGGAAGAGATCTTACAGAAAGTCATCAAGTTCCTGAATTCCACAGATTATTGATCCTGATAAATATGGGGATTTTGTTGTCAGTAGCAGTGACTGGAATGTATGAATCTCTAAATGCTGCAAATTTTTAGATAAAGAACTGCACACTTTGGATGGAATCAGCTCTAATTCCTATAGAAGATTACAACTTTGGAAGAGAAAGAAGGTTATAGGATGTGAACACCCAGTGACATTGACGATATCAAAGCACTGGACTCACTCTCTAGATTTTGATTTCATAATATCATAATTGTAATGTTCTAGGTGGAAAAGCAGTGACATTATGAAGACTAAGAAGAATATAGTTATTAGAATATGTATGTAGTTTTTTGAACATTGATAGCATTGAAAAAGATGGGAGACATATCAAAAACTTCATACCATGGAGGATAATACATGAAGTACAGAAACAGCAACATAACAATACCTTGTAACATTTATACAGCATTTGCACTTTCTGAAGTGTTTTTATATCTTCTCATGGGATTCTAACAGCAATCTTCTGAGAATATGAAGATCCACATTTTCCACATTATGGATAAGAGTCTCTAAGAAGGTAAGAAGTGTGCTTTAGGTCAGTCAGCCCTTGAGGAACAGGTCTGAAACTGGAATCCAGATCTTTTGATTGTATCTGTAATTATATCTTCCCAATACTGTAGAACGTACTAGTACTTTCTTAATAATAAGCACTAAAATTTTTCTTTAAATTTGGGCATTGCTTTCAGTTTTGCAGTGTTCTTTGGAACTGCCTCTCTGGCTTCTGAATGAATGCCAGCTGTTCACCTGGTTTCTAAAGATTGTGGGTCATGTAACATGTGATCTTGTGTCTTTTCATTTGTTCAGGTCCAGCAGATTCCTTTTCCAGCTATGTTTCTTCTTTGCTCTAGAATATGTAATTGACACTTCTAGGTCTCTGCTACATCCAGACCCTGGGTCAAATCTTTGTTGTAGAGTTATCTTGTTCCCCATCATAGAAGACACCAGGGAAGGGTAAGTAGATTGACCTTCAGTAAATGTGTTTCTTCCTCATAAGAACTCAGGGTGACTTCTGGGAAGATGGCAAAGGAGTAAGCTGCAGAGGAATAGCCTCTCTGAGATGGGCTGTCCAGAAACTGGAATAGGGCAATGTGAAGAAGAGAAAAAGGAGGGAAGTAGGTCCATTGGACCCCATAAGGATCTGAAGCAAGAGCTGAACCCCACTGGGAGAGTGAAAAGAAAATCCTGAATCAAGAAAAGGAGGCAGTGAGTGGTGTCTTTTCCCCAAGTTAGGACTCATTGCCTGGGAGGAATGGTTCAAACCTGCAGACACACAGTGACTCGTGGAAACCCCAGAGGTCTCCAAAGAGAGATGCAGCAGTGCAACAAAGGAGGAGTGGGTGCCATGGATGGCACTGGCTGATGAGTGGACTAGATTTGGCTGTTCTATGGGAGAGAGCAATTGACCAGGAGCCATCTTGGAGAGGGGCCAACTGAGCTCAGAACTCAGAACAACTACTGGCTCCATCTATTGGCTCCCAGCTGAGTTCAAACCCACAGAATGTGTGCTGACTGTGGCAGGCTGAATGGGTCTGGTTCCAGCCCCACAGCCAGAAACCTGCCCAAACCTCAGGGTTAATAAAGGTGCAGGCTCACAGAGATTATCCACTACTTGACCATAAAGCTACTGCTGGCTTGCTGGGATAAATCAGCATGGATCTGGACTCTGTCTTAACATGTATGCCAGTGACAGCAGAGAAAAACCCTGAAGTGGACATTTTATTTTCCTCTTTCTCTCTTTTCTTGTTTTTCTTTTCCTCATAAGAACTCAGGGACTCAAGAGTAACCATGAGTTTAAACTAGTTTTCTCTTTCTCTGCATCTCTCTCACTCTGTCTCTCTTCCTAATACTTTTTTCCATCTCCTTCATTCTCTTCTCTTCTCCTCTTTTTCCTCTTCCTTTTCCTCCTCCGTTTCTTCTTCTCTTCCTCCTCCTCATTGTCTTATCTCTCTCTCTCTCTTACTCCACCCTCTTCATTATGCTGACTTCACTATAATGATAATGGTCTCTACAAAATCAAAATGAGGAAGATGGTAAGAACCTATAAACTTCAGAATATAACTTTTCCTTTCCAGCATTGAGCTTGGACTGAAAATTGGAAACCAGTTGCCCAACTACATTTTCCTATCATTAGTTGATATCTGGCTCTTTTCTTCCCATCATCCTTTTGTCTAGAAAAGTTGCAATTGTCCCCTTTCTCCTCCTCCCTGGACTTTCTTTCATGAAACATTATATAGTAATTTTCCAAACCTGGCTTTTAATTCTATTATTTCGTTAAAAATACTAAGCACTGCCTTCTCCTGTATTGACAGAAGGAATCTCATATGTGGCCCACTATTGAAGGTTGAAGGTTTAACTGTTTTAAGGAAGAAATGAAATTTAATGATGCATGTTTGTAAAACATTAATTAAATATGATTTTTAAAAAAATTCAAATGGGATTCGGTTATGCATTGTTTCTGACAGCCTCATGTAAGTATATATCATTGATAATGTCTTGTGTCAGAACATAGAAATCTACTTCATTTTTTGTTACTGTTGTGAACTATCTTATTTAATGAATGCACCATAAACCATTGATCCACTTCCCTATAGTAATGGTAATTTAGTTTAGAATTTGTATTTTAAAGAGAACATGTATGGTGAAAAGAAATAGTGATACCTATTAAACATTGATCTCAAAGAGGGAAACACACTTTCGAGGATAACATTGGCAGAACTGGAAAGAAATATAGCTCAGCACAGTTTGCTACACAAAAAGGAGGGCTTCATTTATCCTTGTTTAGTGTGAGAAGAACAAAGAAGGAATGGGCTCCCTCCTTGGGAGGAGAGTATACTGTAGGCTGCAGAAAAGAAGAATGATTCAATGTCGATTTTGCTTCCATAGTCTGCACCAATGAAATGGACTTTAAGTTTAAGCTGGAAAGAACAAAAAGGCTTGGTTAGTGACCTAAATTTTCATAGATATGAACACTTTGGAAAGTTCCTAAGACAAAGAAAGTGTTCAATAAATACATTAAAATTATATTATTGCATGAAATTACTGGAGAAGAGAAAATGTGCTAGAAGATTGAAGAATCACCAATTTCTAAAAGTGGAATAAGATGAATTCTGTAAAGGATACATCAATTAAGATGATATCAATCACCAGTCAAATTGAGAAACAAAATATTTAGAGATGATTGTGAGCACTCTGGAAGGAAAAAATGAATTAGAAACAATGGATTTCAAATAGGCAAGTTGGTTCCTTTGTTTGGACTTTGTCAATGTATTATTTGATAAGAGAAATTCACTAGGTGAAAAATATCTGGATTTTAGTATGATCTTGGACAAATTGCTCATAAACTATGCTTTCTCATGAATTTTGCACACATTGAACTCTCTATGGAATGTTCTTCCCCTCCTCATTTTGCTGATGATTGCCCAATTATCTGAAGCAGAATAATTCTTTTGAAATATTAACCAATATTTCCTTTTTTAAAAAAAGTCTCTGACCTTGGCTCTCCTCAAGTCAGCTAGGCTGTCTGAAAAAAGTACTTTAGATAAGTGATGAGACACCAAAAAAGCAACAGAAAAAAGTGTTCTGTTGCTAGCTGTGGATTTCAAGAATCTGAAGTCTCCAAAGAAACAAAGATTCTTGGCTAACAAAAATCTTAGGAGAAAATGCAAATAATACTTTCCCCCATGCAGACTTAAGCAATGAACATACAGAAGCTAGGGATTGGGAGTTAAAGACAGCAAGCCCCATGCAATAACTTTAGTGCAGAATTGCTACTTAGCCAGTTCATTGTCCTTCCTGATATGATTTGTATAACAATATGGTTCATTGTGAGCCCAGAATAAATGATACCTGTCTGACGCTTTTCTGTACCATATGTGCTCCAACTGATGATATCTTTGCCTTCCCATGCAACCCTTGCTCTCAGAACTGTGGTGAAAGACTGTAGACATTTTGAGACTGAGTTTTCCAAACAAGGCAGGCAACAATGATAGACAGATGTTTCACCAACATTTCTGGGTAAAATCTTGTCCTTCTTGAGCAAGAGTTGGATGCCAAGGCCACCAGCATCGAGCATGCCATTCCAGGGAACTGCTCTTTTCCCCCTTTATGGTCATTTTTCTATGAAACTATGAAGCTCTTGAGGACAGAGAACAGGTTTTAGTGTTTTTATGTTTACTACTGAAGATAGAGACTAGTGTTAAATAAGTTGGATTAAAAATTGAGAATTATGTGTAGTTACCTGGATTCATAACTAATTAAATAAATAGAGAATATTGGCTAACATATTCATGTCTGCTTTGAACTGTCTCTCTAAGTGGTAATTCTAAGCTCTGATCACTACTTTCCTGTCCTTATTAATGACTTGCATGAGGACAAAACTCATTTGTTGCATTTGGAAGTGATAAGAAGCCAGAGAGTAAAGTCAATACCTTGGGTGAGAGTCAGAACTAAAAAGAGAGGAACAAGTGGAAATGGTGAGCTAAATACAGTATAATTTAATTTGGAGTAAGTATAAAATACCAAATTGGGTTTTAACACATCAACTGCATTATGGACTAAGGAGAAATATTGCTTTAAAATAAAGCAGTTGTTAAAAAGATCTTACCTGAGCTTTAGTCAATACGCTTACTATGAAAGAAAGTATAATGCAGCTTTTACTCAACTTTGCATATTGTTTATAGAAGTTTTTAAAAAGCAACATAGGAAGGCCAGGGTCCTACTGCACATTTTACTGATGAGGTCATAACTGACTATTGGTTAGTTCCACACATAATATTGTAAAAGGATAATGCCAGAGAATTTGGGAGAAAGTGTTTATGGAAACTATATTTAAAAATGAGAATTGAGGAGACATTGGGACTAGATGACAGGACCAGTGTTTTCAGAAGGAAGTTATATTTGGATTTTTGAATGCTATTCTGTTAAGAGTTACTTCACGTTTTTAGTCCAATAGGTGAAAGATAAAGAAATGTGTAACAACCAGGCACTTTCATCAGGGAAGTGACAGATTTGCGCTGGATCTTGTCTTATTTTATTGGAAAGATTTAAACTGAGAATTAGGCTATCATCAGAAGGGATGCCTCATTTGCATAGATGATGGTATTCAGATAAGTCCTAAGGCAGGCCCCAATGGAAGACAAGGTGATCTTTCCATGTTACCTTCTGTGGCTTAGTTGGAGAGAATTGTGGGGTGTGGATGGACGTGAAGGACCTTTTGACCAAATATCAGAAATGATGGAGAGAACCGTTGAACTCAGGAAGGAGCTGTGATTTTCCTTGTCCATTACTATGTATGCAGGACACATAGAAGGGAAGATCTGCACTGTTGGACAGCAATTCATCTAAGAGAGAAGGAAATAATTCTGGTGGATGAGAACTGTGAGGAAGAATGATGATGCTACTCTATGTTCCATGACTTTGTACCTGAAGAAATAACAGGACTTGATCAATGAAAATGTTTGGAGTAGGAAATCTGGATGATGAAGAGGTAAGTGTGGGTTGCATCTGGGAGAATGATGATGTTTTAGCCCCACGGTCCATGGCTCTGAGCCCAGCTGGTGAGTCTGGGACAATTGATGGCTTCTGACACCCTGGCAGTTGCGGTAATTCTGATCTAGTGCCGTGGCCAAGCAGCTCTCGATGCTGTAGACAGCTTCATTGCTGTGGGCCCATCCTTCATTTAGCAGCAGACCATCTTCCATCAGCCAAAGATGAATGAGAAAACCTCCCAGACTTTATGTGTTTTCAATATTTTCCTCTCTTTTCTGTCTATGCCAGCTTTGGTTTATGTATTCTCCTGCCAACCTTCTGAACTATAGGGCAGAAGGCTCCTGACATCATTCACCCTTTGAGTGATATGTGAAAAATGGACAAGAGAATGTCCTCCATGGGCTGAAGGGTGGGAGTCTCTGCAGTAATCAGAGAATGACAGGATGTGTCCTGGCTTTTCCAGGATTAGGCAGAGGTTCATTTCTGCTTTAATTCATCAAGTGCAACTCCAATCTCATTTCTGTGTAACGAGTGAATAGAACTTCTTCCAAGAATCTCGAAGGGCAGCTAGCAAAGCTAATTTCCTGACAAGAGAAGGGGAAATGTATCCTGATACTCGAGGTAACATGAAATGGTATACAGTTATGCAGCACTAAATTGAATTTGGTGTTTAATATCTTCAAACTGCAGAGTACAGTTTCTGAATGTCTCTTAAGTTACAGAATTCACTGATTGTTTTCTTCTTAGTGAATTTAAAGGGAAAAGACAGTAAGCAAATGCATGAAATAGAAATTCATTTCCTGATGTCCCCTTTTCTGAAGATGTCTCCTTGTGTCCTAGATAACAGCTCCTTCTATGTGGGAGTCTCAGCAGAGTCACTGAGCCTCCAAGATGTGTCCACTGTGAACTGGACTTCAGTCCCTTCACCACTTGATTTGGATAAAATGCTACTGTGCGGGACATGGGACATGACCTTCCAAGTAACTGCAACTGGGAAAGCTATCTCTGGTGATCAGAAATGATACATGTTTGAGAAGATGGATATGCTTACCCAAATTGAATGTCAAACAATGTTTGAATTTTGAAACATGATATGGTATGCCCTACAGAGGTATAATTTGAAGGTTTTTTAGAAGTTTTTGTTGTTGTTGTTGTTGTACTGGGAATTAAACTCAGGACGTTGAGCTTGCCAGGCAGGGGTTTATGTCGCTGAGCTATATATTCCCAGCTCAGAGGTATAATTTTAACGTGGTGGTTAAAAAAAGAATCTAGAATTCTTTTTTTTTTCTTTTTGAAACAGGGTCTTGCTATGCGGTTCAGGCTGGCCTTGAGTTCAACTTTGTAGCCAAGGCTGGTCTCGAGGTTGCAACGATCCTCCTGCCTCAGCCTCCCGAGTACTGGCATTACAGCAGAGTGTTCTCACACCTGATTGGAATTCTTAAAAAACAGTCATCTAGACATGATACTTTATGTAGAAGACCCCCAAAACTCCATTGAAAGACTTCTAGATGTCATAACCAAATTTAGTAAAGTAGCTGGATACAAAGTCAATATTCAAAAATCAATAACATTCCTGTACACAAACAACAAACTCATTGAGAGAGAAATAAAAGAAACCAAACCCTTTACAATATCATCCAAAAAAATGAAATACTTAGGAATCAACCTAACAAAGGAAGCAAAAGATCTATTCAATGAAAATTACAGTACTCTGAAAAAAGAAATCGAAGAGGATCTCAGAAAATGGAAATACATTTCATGCTCATGGATAGGAAGAACAAACATTGTGAAAATGGCCATTCTCCCAAAATTACTATACAGATTTA
>RJWT010008410.1:0-26335 GCA_004365215.1 Cuniculus paca | reverse complement strand
AAAAAAAACCAAAAAAAAAAAACAAAAAAATAAAACACTCAAGTGGGTATGAAAAGAGTGAACTCAACTTCTACCAATGAATTTCTCAAATCACATGCTAATTTCCATCCTTGTTGTCACTCTGGTTCAGACACCATCCATCACCCCTAGCTGCCTGCCTGTCCCCTTATTCCCTCTGCACCCCTTTGTCCACAGTGTGGCTTTCTGTAAATTCATTTTCTAAATCTCTGCCAAAGGGATGAATCTGAAATGTAATGGGACCTGCCACCTTTCTTCTAAGAATCCTCTAATATTTTTTCTATAGCTCTATGCTAAAATGCAATTTGCATGGCCTATGAAGTCTTTCCTGATCTGGATTTTGCTCAGCTCTCCAGGATACCCAGATCTACGCTCAGTTACTTCTCACAATGAGCTGCATCTATTTTTGTTTTTCAGATCTAAATTCTCTAATTTTTCTCTCTACTATCTTTTGTCTATGTTGCTCCTTCAGTCTGGAACATTCTTAGACAGTCTTTTGTTTTTCCATGCTTGAGAATGGTTTAAATGCCCTAATGTATTAAAATAGCTAAACTGTGTGTATTTCATTGTTAAGCCTTTCTACATTTTTCTGTCTTTCTCCCATCTGTCTTCTATCCCAAACTGAAAACCATTGGAATTTCATGGTTAATCATATCCCCAATGTGTAATACAGTGGTCAGCATTTAGTAAATATTCATTGCATAATTGCTAAAAATATGCTGAAACTATTTTTTAAACATGTCCCCAGTTAAATGACATATTTCTATTATAAGTATACATGCATTTGAAAAGGATAACATGTCCAATTATTTTCATATGATCTGTATTATTTCAATTGAAAATATTCTGAAGTTTATTAACTAAAAATACTATACTACCCATGTCTGGCAAAATGACAAGATTCTGTAGAAATTTTCAGTAGAATTTCTTTCTCAAATTCTTTAGAAAGATTGGAAGTTTTTGGAATTATCTGTTGGGTCTACATTTTCATTATCAAAGCCTAGCATTTAATGGGATTTTGAAGAAATTTCTATCAGTATCTATTGCATTACATACAGTTATGCAAAAGTAATTACGATGAACTCCTTTATTCAAAAATTTTGAAGTTGAAATAAAAATAAATAAATGAATTTAAAAGTATCATGTTTACATACATACACGCAATGCACCTACTAAAAAGGTGAATGCAATAGTGGAATTGCTTTATTTGAAATGGGGCAAAGGATAAAAATCACAGATGGTCTGAGCATTGCACGTAGGCAGAGAAGTGTAAGGAACCCCGAGAAAGTAAAAACAGTAATTGAGTAATCACAGTGGTATTGAGAAAACTGTGTTTTGTGTAAGCCAAGAATACTGTTACTGAGGACACACAATGCAAAAACCCAAATTGTAAAGCTAAGACTTTACCTTCAAAACCTCTTCCAGGTTCAGGATGGTCTTCCCACATGTGGATCAGTGGAGTGGTCAGTTCGCACCACATAGTCCTATGCAGTAATTTAAAGAGAAAATTATGTCCTGTAGCCAACTTAACTGTGTTTGAATAAGAATTGTTTAATGACCACCAACATCAATATGTAGTAAAACTATTATCTGGGAAGCTAGGTTAAACAGAAATTAATGTGCAGTTCATAGAGGGAATGGGACCTCAAGCAAGTCAGCACAAAAATAAAGCCATCAGCATTGTCGCTGGAAGTGCACGTTAAGGCAAGGCCTCAAGATGGCAATGCAATGGTCAGTCCTCCATGCCACCCTAAGGATAACCAGGAACTTGATCTTATACTGTAATAAGAAACACCTGGTCCAGTAAGTCCAGAGAGAGATCAGACTCCAGGTAGGTCACCAGAGCATTTGGACCCATCCATTCCCAAAACTGCTATGTATCCTTGTTACATGACTCATTTCCCTATTGGATTGATATTAGGTAAGTGACTATACTTGTAATCCTATAGGTTGACTGTAGTTTGATCTACATTGTACCCATGTTGTGACTTTGCTGTATAAATTACCCCTGACCAAGGGCCTCTGTGGTCTCCCCATTTGAGATCCCTCCTGGAAATACAGGAACTATTTTTCTCTTTATTTCTGATAAAATGCTCCTAATTTTTTCTTTGATTTACAAATTCTTTCCTTGATGCAGACTTTACACCTAAAGGGTCAGGAGATATATTTTTTCTATATCAATATTACAAGCACTTTACAAATATTATCTTACTTGGCTATATTAATACCTTAAAAGAGAAGTAATATCACATTTTACATAACTATATAAATACACAGGACTCATCACATGTTCATGGTAACACAGCAACAAAGCGAGAACGAGAATGCAATGTTCTTTGGACTGCTGAGTCTATTCATGAACATGAACAATAACACAGTTCATCAAAAAAAGAATGTGTCACATGTTTATTTTAAAAATACTTCTTTTCTCATTCATTGGACTTCTGTTTCTTTTCAAATTGTTCATTATATTTTCAGATAGGATCATAGGTTTGGAGAATTCCATTTTCAAGTTAGGTTAAGTCCTTAAGAGACCTATGGAGGTGGTTTTGGCATCTAGAAGTAATGTGTAGGTACAGGGATCAAGGTATCAAGGAATACAGCAATTTATAAAGTCATCCTTAATGAGTTTTACATGAGTTATGGGGCACTTCTGTTTGAACATTGTTGTAGTGTTAGTGTGCTGTGTGTTTTCAGAAATACTGATTGACTTAACTTACTGCATGTTTACAAATGAAGTCATACAATGCAAGGGAAGCACCATGTTCACATAAAAGACATAAACAGAACTAAAACCCTGCAATTCTGATAACTACTATCTGTTGAGAACTGAGCAGTTCCCCTGTAAATTCATCTGTTCTGATTGCACAATCTTGTTACTTTAAAAACAATACGTGTCATTCAGAACTCTTGTTAGGCTTTGGAAAGATAAACAAATACGTTTTTCTTATTTTGGCAGCTTCCTTATATTTCTTTGAAATTACATAAGACCTAATACTTTCAAAAGTTATTTTCACAGACTGTTCAAGGGTGTAAAATTGCCAAGGTATGTGGAGTCAAGTTTCTCTGCAGCACAAAGAATAAGTGTGAAAAAACATTTTTAATTTAGTGAAAACCAGAGCAAAAACTATGAAACAAAATTTTTGATCCCCTGAAAAGCATTTCTGAAGTTGAATGAAATTGCTGAACGATAAGGGGGTCAGAAAGTTCAGTGGATCGGGCAGTGTGTCATTAGGCTGCCAGGAGCTTCTATTTTATATCGCAGTTAAACTTCACGGTTACAGCACCACACAGACTTTCTCAAGATATTCTTACGAATATCACATTTCAGTGAGTAATTTTGTTCATATATTCTGAGAGGTACGGAATAAGTTTTATGGCATTTTACTTCTTCAAATAACATATTTAATATTACACGGTTGCAAGTCTAAATCTCCAATATAAGGTGATTAACTGTGTAAGCATATAAAGAAAAGCAAAGGAAAAAAATCTAAATGAATACTAAAAACACAAATCTAAATGAGTATCAAAAATTGTTCTTGTCTTCCCCTAAACTTGTTTTTCACTTAAATGAATTTATTTCTTCCCACTTACCATATGAATTTTGACCTGTATGCCTAAATCTCCTTAGCCAATATTCCCGAATGAATAAATCTTATATTGACTACATAAAGAAGAAAAACACAAACAAGGACATTGTCAACCTGTGACTGAATCTAGATGGAAAAGAATTATTCATCACGAGAATTCATGGCTACCCAACGCCACTTTCATGCTCTCATATAGAATAAGGGCTTAACAGTAACATTAAAAATAACCAATGCCCCAAAACCTATGTTTCCATAGAATATCTATAGACAAAGCCCTCACAATTAAAATCTGAAAAGCTTAAGTTCCTAAATACAAAAAAGGATTAGTCAGCATAATCAGGAGTTAAGAAAAAAACAAGAAAGTTTTGGACCCACAGCTCGATGCATGTATAGGATTTACAAAGTTTAAAAGATTATATATTAAGTGTGTTTATATATTAAGTTACATTTATGTATTGAATGCACACACTTATGTATTAAGTCTGTGTACAATTATATATTAAGTGTGTACACACATATATTAAGTTGAAGATTATATATTAAGTGTGTTTATATATTAAATTGTATATTAAGTATATATTAAGTGTGATTATATATTGTTACACTCAAGTAAAATATAAGGAGCAAATGAATATCTCAAAAGCATCAATTTTGCAAAGAATATAAAGTGAACACATTTAAGAATATAAATAGCAAAGGATGTGCATTGGTAAAACTAAAAAGTTAAAGTACTTTACTTTAAAAAAAAATTCTGGCTACCTAGGTGGTCAGGTAAAACAATAAGCTGGATGTGGATGATGAGAGATATTAATGAACTAAAAATCTCAAATTCCCTGGAAGGGAGCACAAAACAAAGGTAGAAATGAGAACTGAAGAAACATGATAGAAAGAAAATCTAACATGCATATGAATGGAGGTCTAGAAATAAAAGATGTGGAGGACAGAAAAGAAATGTTTTATATTGATGCATTAACTGACATTTTCTAGGTCCATTGAAATAATGATTTTATAATCTCAGTGAAAGTAGTAAATTATAAACAATATAAATGATACAAAGTTCGTACTGGACTTTTTTTTTTTTTGAGACAGGTTCTCACTATGTAGTGTAGGTTGGCCTTGAACTTCCTATTGTAGTTCAGGCTGGCCTCAAATTCATGGAGATCCTCCTGCCTCAGCCTCCCAAGTGCTGAGATTACAGGCATGAACCACCACACCCAGCCTGGACAATATTTTGATAATGTTGTAAGTGTAAAATGAGAGAGAAAGGAAAGATTGTTTGGAATGTGTTTGCAACTAGATATTTACTGGAGGCTTCAATAGCAAACAAAGAAACAGAAAGAAATAAGTTACAAATTATAGGGAAAAACAAGTTTAAACTAGAATTGCATATGTACTAACAAAATTTAAGTCAGTAGGTGAAATACATTTTAAAACAAAAGAAGATTGGTTTAATCAGTTACAGATCACTTAAACTGTACTCAATGCACTTAGAATTTGAACTCCAAGAAGAATAAAAAAAAAACAGTCAAGACTAGTAGGAAAAAATTAAGAATGCATAATATATATAAATAATTGTTTTTATAAAATAAAATGCTTAAAAATGTTTTTGTTCTTCAAAGGAAAAAATTAGTTCATATGAAGACATAGCTTCTCATTCTGTTTATTATGTTTTATTTATTTTATAAAGAGCAACCTGATTACAGTAATCGAAACTTGGACAGTGATCATAAATTTACCCACTTTTCTTATATGTTGAAAATAAAGTCTACTCCCATACCATCCTGAATGCACCTGATCTCATGTAATTTCAGAAAAAAAATGTCAGGTCATTTTGGGGTATGTCTTCATCTCAATCTTTTGCTTTCCATAATCATATCTAAGCTATAATATTATTTTTTCTTTATAAACATTAACAATATCTTTACTTCTGTTACTTTCCTTTCCTTTTATCATTTAAAAAAATAAAATACAGAATTTCAAACAAGATAATAGGAAATTAAGGGTTAATATACTGCATAGTCTTATCTTCAAAGTAGTTGTTCAGAAAACAAGATATAGGCATGTGTAATTGATCAAACAATATAAGATCAAACTTTTTTGGGATGAACTAAAGAAATCAGCAGTATAACTATCTTAGCTACATTTCGTGTATATATTCTTTTTCCTTCTTTCTTTTTCTCTTTCATCCCAGTTGTTCTTTCCTTTTGAGCAGTTTCTTTCCGTTTCACAATATCTATTACAGATTTTGGATCTTATTTTTTCACTTTCTTATACTAGGGAGGCAATATGATGTTTACACATACAAGTTCGATTTATTTCACTTATGAGTATGGTCTCAAGTTGCATCATTTACCTATAAAAACCCCAAATTTATCCTTGTTTATGACTGAATAGGACTCCATTGTATAAAAATACCACATCTTTTTTATCCGTTCCTCAGTTGATGGGCATTTGAGTTGTTCCAAGATTTAGTTATTACAAATTGTGCTGCTATCAACATGGGTGAACGTATATCGTTGTGGTTTTAACTCTTCTGGGAAAATAACCAGAAAGGGAATAGCTGGGTTGAAAGGCACCTCTAATCCTAGTTTTCTGAGGAATCTCCACACTCATTTCCACAATGATTGTGCCATGTTTTCCTTCCTTTATACAAAGTTACACAATTTTAAACAATTTCATCTGATCATCTCTAAGACTTAACCTTTTTCTATAACTTTGATACAAGTTTTGTCTTCTGATTATTTAAAAAATATGCAGTGTGCCTTCATAGTTATACAGGAAAACCTTCCTAGAGAATTTAAGTTTCTCCACTAGACAGAAATGAAAAGATAAGCTTCATGGACTCAAATAGGCCAAATTCAAATCCCTCTGAAACTCTAAGCATTTCTTTTAACTATTTCTCATTACATGAGTTGTCTTTAATTTCATATTTGTTTTATTCATCTTTGTAATTTCTAGTCTCCATGACTCATTCTTGCATTTACTTTTGGTAATGTTTTCAGACTTCTAAGTGTTTTCATTAATTATTTTAACTACCTTGTTAGTGAACTATTATCTCGGCCATTAATTATCTCAATTATTTGTTAGTAAACTATTATACAAATTCATCGTTGTATTGCCTTGGTGACTTTGAGGTTGGGACACTGGAAACGATATAATAATTTATCCTTTCTGTTTTGGCTGTTGTTAGGTTTTGTCAAAAGGAAAAACATAGGGAAGGCTGGCAGGCTGGAAGAAAGACATAAAGGCTTTGCTCCTTTTTGTTTATTGCTCGTTTCAGAATCACATAAGCAATGACTCAATCCCTTCACCAGCAGCCCATTCAAGTTTCCTGCTTCTTTTACTGCTTCAGAACACTATTGTTCATAATGTCAAAAAATAAAAAATAATCCAATAAGTATCTGTAGTAAAATAGATAAATATTTTGTGATGAATCATAATGCAACAGTAAGAATGGATGAATTGATGAAACATTAACATACGTGAATCTCAGTACCAATCTTAAAATGGGTAGATCAAGAAATACAGAATGATTCTATCTATATGATGTTGAAAAATATATGGCATTTACATATGTTAGAAACTATAAAAAGTGAAAGGAAATGATTGTCTCATAATTTAATAGTTCTGTACTAAAACAGAAGGAAATGTAATTTGAAAGCACTTTCTTTATAACAGTCATATATATACCTGCATTGTTGTTCATTAAACATAATATGCATTTATTTCAGGCAAACTTTTGTGCCTAAGCTGTGTTTCATGATAAAAATCAACAAACATTTTAAAAGTTAGATTTGCATAATAATAGTAAATAAGCAAAAAACGTAAAAAATTAAAAATCAGAATTAGCAGTACCTCAGCAAGATAAATGAATACATAAAGAGCATATTTTCAGGATTTTTAATAAAGAAAATATGGCGGAGTGGAAAATAATCACATTTAGTAGTATATATGCCATTGAGATTTTCAAAAGGAAAGTAAAAAAGGAAAGAAGAAAGAGAAGGAAGGAGGAGGGAAGTAGTAGTGGGCAAGAAGAAAGAAGGGGCAGAAAGAACCAGAAAGGAAGGAGAGAAAAACTTGAGAAAAAAGAAAAATAGTTCTATTCCTCTTGATAATTTTAAAAAGTGGATACTACTCAAAAATTGGAATTCTGTTTATGATTGTGAAATGCAGGCCGTCATTCTTCTTGAACTGTGAAAAACTGTATTCATTGCCATAAAATAGAAATTAAGATAAAATATGAATATTACCCAAATGATAATGGCACCTAGATAATGACCATGTTGCTGAGCTTTCATTTAATTAAAACATTTTGTGTTCTGATGTTGAACTTAATGTCATTTAGCAGACAATTTCTCAATCTTCTTTAGTGCTTCTGTTTTTGGTTATCAGATGTTGTTTCTGTTAGGGTTTTTGGACATAATAGAGAGACAAAAAGAAAGAATAAAAAGCCTTTACTGAGGATGTGGAGAAGAGTACACAACTCATTGGGTTGGATTTTCTCCTCTGCCAAGTACAGAGGAGGCTGAGGGTTATGTGACCTCTGACCAGAAACAGAGTTTGGGGCAGGCATTGATGATGCGTAAGGAACTGATTGGAATTCTCTTCGCATGCAAAAGGAAAGAGGAAGTTGTAATCAGGGCTGAAGGGGAAAGAGAAGGAAGTGGTCATCAGGATAAGTGTCCTTTTTGCTTTGGCCTTCCGCCATGTTAGACCACTACTATAATGTCCAGTAATTTATACTAGGGCAGAAACCTTTCAGTTTACTTAAAGTAAATTTAGTTATTTAAAATTAAACTATTTACTCTATCTAATGCCTGTAAGCTCAATAATTTGCCTTCTCTTTAATTTCTGCTTAATTTGTTATCTGTTTCAGAATTCATAGAGGAGTCTGGAGTATTCTTATATATTATAAGTTATGAAAACTCATACTTACATTAGCAGTAATGTTGGTCTTATTCAGAAAGTAGTTGAATGCTCCATTTTCATTATTTTATTGATAATTCATGGTATCTTTTTTTCCTGCACTTGTATTTCTGCTGCACTTATTGCAGAAGCAGCTGATCAATAAATGATCCTCATTATTGTGCACTCCGTATTATGAATTTCTCAACTTGTTAAAATTTATATGTATCCTCAAAATCAATATTGAAGGTAATTTTTTCAGTCTTTCTGCCAAGCAGGAAAAATGATTGATGTGTGCATTCCTAGCCGAGGTCAAACAAAGGGACATTGCCTTGCTTCTGTGGCTTTCATACTGTACCCTAGTGTCCTGTTCTTGGTTTACCCAGTAGCTCGGTCTTATTTTTGTTGTTGTTTTGTGCATTCCAGGAGTCTCAAGAGCAAGAGGACTCTGACATGTCCTTATCATTTCTTTTTTCTTCTCCTGGCAATCAAACCAAGAGCCTTTTATTGAGCTATATTGCCATCTAATTAATTAATTTATTTGTTTATAAGACAAGGTCTTTCTAAAATGGAAAATTGGCCAGGTAAGACTTAAATTTTTGAATCTCAGCTCCTACAGTACTGGGATTTCAGGCCTGTGCCACCAGGCCCAGCTCATGTGATACCCTATGTTTTATAGAGAAAAATAACACATGCTGGATAATTTTCATTCAAGCATGTGTTTTGAGCCTACTGGATATGAGAACAATATTATGGATCAACAATACATATTATATCAGGTGTCTTTAAATAGAAATACATATTAACCCAGGTTACATATTAATCAGTTGATAAATATATTGTGATCAGATGCTCACAAGAATCAAACTTTGTATTTCCTCTAGTAAGAAATGTTCAGTTTTGATTAATTTACTGGTCACTAAGACTATATAGACACTAACTACCATGAATAATAAGAATTGTGTATATATTTTAAAAAAATCATTGAGAAGGCATATGTCGATATGTGATACATAGGAAATGAATACATGAAATTATATTTATATATGGGACTAAATTCTTTTTTGTTTGATAATATATTTATATATGTATATGCATAAAGATATAGAATATTGAACTATGCAAAACATGTTAATATGTTTGAAAATTAGAGATTGAGAAAATGAAAATTTCTAGTTAGCATGGAGCAGTCAAAGAAAATAACTTTATTATGTATGTTTTTAATTTTTTTCATAAATAATTGCTACAGATGATATTATACTATTGTTATGGCTTGAATCTAGATGTCCCCACAAAGCTTCCCATTGTCATGGGTGGGACACTTTGGAAGTCACTGAATCTAGGTTGTGTGATGCAGATACTAAGAATTTGATGCTCTGGGATTATGGTGAGATGCTGAGATGAAGGATGCCCCAACCTGGCTATGAGTGCTACCTGCCCTAAAGGCAGGGATGGTAGCCTGGATGGAATAAGGGAATGAAAGGATTCCGTGCCACCACTTGGCTACTTCTGTTTCTGCTTCTACTACTGTGTGCTTCTGTCTACCTGCCCTGCAATGGACTATTTCTCCTCTGCGATGCCCCTCTGCCATGCCTTCCTGCCTTAGAGTCAGCTGATTTGAACTGAAACCTCTATAAACTATGAGCAGAAATATAACCTTTCCTCTTTTAACTTTGGGTATTGGGTATTTTGTCTCAGCAACAAGAAACATAATCAAGACAGCATCTATGTCAATTTAGTTTAGCAAGCACAAAAATATATTTACATGACCTTTTATGAACTTGACTAACCTCTAGCAGAGTAATAAATCATTCAGTCACACATGCTAAAATGGAGATTTTGAAGATTAAAATCCACATTGTGCATGACAATGAATCCATGTTTGAAGGGCTTACATTCATATAGTTAGGTGCATAGAAGGGTAGTTCAACACAAGTATGCATCCATACAAATTCCTACTATACTGATTATGTTACTTCATTGAAAATATTTTTGTATAAAATTTCTAAACAAAGAATTTTTTTCTGAATTTGGTTACTACATCTAGAAGTCTTTCAAAGGAGTTTTGGGGGTCTCCTATGTAGAGTATCAGTAATGTAAATAGATACAAAGTCAACACTCAGAAATCAATAGCATTCCTGTACACAACAAATTCACTGAGAGAGAAATTAGAGAAACTATACCCTTCACAATAGCATCCAAAAAATGAAATGCTTTGAAATCAATCTAACAAAAGAAGTAAAAGATCTATTCAGGGAAAATTACAGCATTCTGAAAAAAGAAATTGAAGAGGATCTCAGAAAATGGAAAGACATTCCTTGTTCATTGATAGAACAAACATTGTGAAAATGGCCAATCTCCCAAAATTGTTACATAGATTTAATGCAATTCCAATCAAAATACCATTAACATACAACACAGATCTAGAAAAATCATTCCTAAAATTCATCTGGAACCAGAAGAGACCTAGAATACCAAAGGCAACTCTGGGCAACAAAGGCAAGGCAGGAAGCATCACAATCCCTGACTTGAAGTTATACCACAAAGCTAGTGTGATAAAATCAGCATGGTACTGGAATAAAAACAGACCTGAAGATCAATGGAATAGATTAGAAGGTACAACCACAGCTACAAACACACTCAGTCACCTTATCTTTGACAAAGGGGCCAAACATATTCCCTGGAAGAAAGATAGCCTTTTTAATAAGTGGTGCTGGAAAGACTGACTTTCCATATGCCAAAAAATAAAACTAGATCCATGCCTATCACCATGCACTAAACTAAAGTCAAAATGGGCCAAAGATCTAAATACTAAAACAGAAACACTAAATCTGCTGGAAGACAAAGTAGGTAGAAAACTTGAAGACATAGGGGTAGGCAGAGAATTCATGAACAAAAATCAAACTGCACAGGAAATACTTCCCCAAATCAACAACTGGGATCTCGTCTTATTAAAATGTTTTTTGCATGTCAAAAGAAATCTCCAACAGAGTGAAAAGAAAACTCACAAATCAGGAAAAAAATCTTAGTCAACTGTCCCTCAGACAAAGGACTTCTATCTAGAACATATAAAGAATTAAAAAAAGTCAGATTCCCAAAATTCAAAGACCCAATCCAAAAATGGGCATCTGAGATGAAAACACACTTCTCAGCTGAAGAAATACAAATGGCAAATAAATACATGAAAACATGTTCAGCATCATTGGTCATTAGAGAAATGCAAATTAAAACAACTCTGAGATTTCATCTCACTCCAGAAATAAGGGCCAAGATCAAGAAAACAACCAATAACAAATGCTGGAGAGGATGTGGGGGAAAAGGAAGCCTTCTCTACTGTTGGTGGGAATGCAGACTGGTGCAACCACTGTGAAAATCAGTGTGCAATTTTCTCAGAAAACTAGGATTGGAAGTCCCATTTGATCCAGTTATTCCACTTCTGGACATATTCCCAGAAGAATTGAAAACATCATACCACAGTGATATATGTGCATGTATTTTTATAGCAGCACAATATAATAGTCAAATCTTGGAAACAACCCAAATGCTCATCAACAGAGGAATGGCTAAAAAAGATGTAGTATTTTTATACAATGGAGTACTACTAAGCTATGAAGAAGGATCATATTGAGGCTTTTACAGGTAAATGGAAGTGATTTTAGATCATACTCATAAATGAAATAAAGTAAACTCACATGTGTAAATACTCTATTGTCTCCCTTGTGTAAGAAACTCAAAGAGTAAATAAGATATAAAATCATAAATAAATATTGTGAAAGGGTAAGAAACTGCTCAAAGGGAAAAAAATAACTCAGAAAGAAAAAAGGAGAAAAGAAGGAAGGGAAAAGAAAAAAAAACATTTAAATTTGTGTATATACACTTAAAATAACTAAGATGATTGTACTACTAATTCTATTGGTTCTTAGAACAAAACAGTTAACATTCATAGGATTAGATCAACTTTGCATGTCTATATCTGGTATTTTGAGTAACTCTTTTGAAGATAACTATTCTTTGTTATGTTCCTACTACCTTGTTTTGAAAGCCTCTATTGTTATTGTTTTGGGCTCTCTGCTATTGATACTTATTTGTCTCTTTTGTTTCTTGTATCTTGTTTTGATTTTTCCTTTACTATGGAAAGGATAGATGTACATGTATAGGTTTATACATGCCTAGAACTTCTAAAGAATTCATAAGAATTGATTTTATTATGTGTGATGGTATGAACTTCTACTTTGCCTTTTTTTTTTTTTTTTTTTTGCAGAACCAGGGATTAAACTCATGACCTCAAGCTTGCCAGGCAGGTGCTTAGGCCACTGTGCTAAATCCCCAGCTGAACTTCTACTTTGAAGAAAATAAGACATTATGATAGCCATTGCTGATTGCATATCAGCTTGTTTTGAAGTCCAATAATACTTTTATTCTTTGTTTTGATTGGTTTTAGTCTGTTTTCTATTATTTGATTTCAATATGCATGAATAGTTATCAATATATGGACAACTATTTTGAAGAAAACAAGAGACACTATTGTAGCCATTGTTGATTTCCTATTGTCTAGTTTTGAAGGCCCATAATGCTTTCATTCTTTTGTTTTGATTGGTTTTATACTGTTTTGTTTTGTTTGAATTTATTATGTGTGAAGGTGTGAACAACTATTTTGAAGAAAATGAGAGACATTAGGGTAGCCACTTCTAATTTCCTGTTATCTTGTTTTCAAGTCCTATGTTGCTTGTTCTGTTCTGATCTGCTTTGTTCTGTTTTATTCTTTTTAAAATTAAAAAAACTTTTTTCTGAATGTAATTAAGATACTACTTAATTTCTCACAATTTTTTCTCTAAACTATACATTTTATTGATTAAATTTTAACTAGGTTCTTGGTGACATGTTATATGTCTCATTAAAAAGTAATATTTGCTCTACCACATCTCTAATTATGTTTAACAAAATCTCTGATAGGCATTGACTAAACAGTGGTAGATTATTCCACAATTTTTTGCATGTTAGTTTTAGCTAAATATCAATGGTCAAAATAAAAAGATCATCAATATCCTCTCTCTCTCTTTTTCTTTCTTTCTCTCTTTCAATATCTCTCTCTCTCTAGAGGTTTTCATAGGTATCTAAATCTTTTAGTAAAAGACATGAACCAAGAACAGTAGTCTATTAACTGGATCAATTTTTAAATCTTGGAATATGAATGCAATGATTTCTTTTTTTAGCTTGAGTATTTGAGGCCCAGTGATATGACAATTAGTGTTTTGTCTTAGATTTGACTTAATACATTTGTGGCATTTACAAACTTTGTATGTCTTTCATTGATTAACACTGACAAAAATCCTTTATAAAAAAACTTGTTTCTACTTGGTTTACTTGTAGCGATATGAATAATACTTTACTACTATCTGTGTTTAGAGTGGTAAAATCTCATTTTGTCACCATGACATTTGACCCCTTGACTTTATTACTCTGTCAAAATGCTGAACAACTTTTACAGTTTTCATCATAACTAATTTCCTGGAACAAATTCACAAGCAGTTATGGGATACAGCAATGTTAGATGTGGTCTTTTCTTAATAAATTTAAGATATTTAAGCATTGAAGCTACAATATTCTTGTAATAGCTATTTTATAGTGATAGAAATGAAGTTAACTATAAAGACCTTTATTGCCAAACTTATGCTCCAGAATTGTGAGTTTTACACAACTTAAGTGATACAATTGATGGTTTGTTCTTCAAATAAATGATCAGAATTTCAACAAATAAAAACATTCTTGTGGCAGTGATTTTCATTTCTCAAGTGTATGAAGTTATATTCTAACTATTTTCAGATTCACAAGCACCTTGAACATCAGGTGGCATTTTTCAGAATTATGACTTACCATCAGGTTTGAGCAGAAGGTACGGAGGATCTCAGACCAGGCATGAGAAAAGGAGAAATAGGAGGGGAGCAGAAATCTCAAATAATTAGAAGGGCATGAGTATCAGAAAACAGAAAGCAAGAATACAAAATAAAAAATTAAATTAAAGAATTAAACTATGTTTAAAAAGTAGTCACGAAGAAGTTTCTACATAAAGATATTTCTATACCTCCTCCCATTCTCTTTCATTATTTACACTGATACCTCAATCTATAAGGATCCAAAGGAAATCCAAATCAAAAAAACTTCACCAACCTAGTGTAAGACCCAAGTTTTTACCTCAGTCTCCTACTCTGCCAGGTATAGCATCTCTCATTGATGCCTTTGATATACTCCTGTTTGCTTCTTTCAAAAATTACTTGGCTGTACTCATCACTTTGATTATTCAAAACACCAAATCCCTTCAATTTTACACCTCCCTTGATCACTGCTTTGCCTTTTACTTCACAGTCAATGTTTGTGGAGATATTATCAAAACACTATTTTTACTATTTTCACTTAAATTATTCTTTTCTCAGTTTTGAAAACTTGCAATTTGATCTCTGCCCCCATCAACACTGTTTGCTGCAACTGAGCGGTAATGACTGTGATGTTAACTCAGTATGCTTTTGAATACTTAGTTGTCCAGAGGCTTGACTTGCTTTTCTCTTAAAATTCTTCTCTTGGCTTCTGAACAAAATTTTCACTGTTTTTTTTTGTTTTGTTTTGTTTTGCTTGTTTGCTTGCTTTCTCTGCTTCTTGTAAATTCTGACCATGCCAAAATCCTTAGAACTCTAAATGAACCATGATGTCTTTTACCTCTAGACTGGATAAATGTGGGGTGCCCTGTATGTGGGTATTCTCTTGTCCTTTTTACATGGCAAGGATACTTCAAATATGACTATCCCAGATATTTTTACTCCCTTCTTGAGAGCACAGGAAATATGGGTACTTTTAAAAAACAGTGAACAGAGGGAAATTATGAAAGGCTGTGTGACTCTTATTGTCTAGTGGTCTGGTCATTTTTACTGTTCATTCCATACCTTGTAGGGAACATTGCAAAGCCATGTGTGGAGTAATCCTGGGTCTTGCCCTTACATTAGGAAAAGCTGTACACGTTCCCTAAGATTTCAGATCCTTCCAATCCCATTTTTGTTATGGGGTCTTGTTCACCTTGTCTCAGGGCAAAGCATCCAGAGCCTTCTGAATGCTTTTCATCTAGAGTTCCTTCTTACTGAGAAGTTCTTCTCTACTGCTCTAGTCCAGAGGCTCTTTATTTTCACTGACTCTCTTATGTTGTCTTCTATCATTCCAGCATTGTTTACTGGTTCTCCTATAACAGCAACTCCTTGCAACATAGATGCCTGGGAGATGAACTTGATTGATCGAAGGAACTGGGGGTTCATGGACAAAGAGTTTCTATACCAAAGATGACAACTAATATACTATTTTGGAAAATGAGGTAGTAACATTATGTATGGAATAATGTCTTTCATGTTAATGAATGAATTTTCATATACTTTAATGTATGAAAACATATAATAATAATTTTGCCCTCTAAGCTCTTCATTCATATCTCATCCTGTGCGTGAGACTCTAGCTAGATCCTTTTTCAAAACTCTTTCACCTTTGTAATAACTCTGTGCTTAATTTCTCCTGTCATGAATATTTTTGTATTTTTCTCTCCCTCCGGCATCAATTTCACAACCTTATAGTATTTTCAGGAGACATTGGAAAAGACCTTGACTATATATTTTAAAATCTGGTGGTAGACGTTCCATTTTTTGGAATCATGTTCTTTCTAACTATTAGAGAAAAAATGGCTATGAAGTGATATTTTCAATATTTAAGTAATGATACTTTGCCAATTCTCCCCAAAATAAATTCTTAATACTCTATTAAAACTTAAATAGAAGGATATTATAAAAACGTGAAAACCTTTGAAATTTGGTCAAACCTACTGAAGTGGATGCTGTCAATATAGCTAGAACATTATGAAACATGGCAGAAACAATAGAAGATATGATTGCGTCCTTTGGAGCTTGCCCACAGGGAAGGTAAGTGACTCATGTATAGAATGATAATATCCAATGCTGTTGCATCTCCAACATGGTGAGTTTGATTTTTCACACTGCCCATATTTTTGCACTCTGAGGCAATCTTACCATCCTTCAATCTTACCTTCCCTGTGATTCGGTTCTCATGCTGAATTTTTTGTCAAGTATCTTTGCCCTGTATGATCATGAATTACTGCTTAAAATTAAATACTTAAGAGATACAAAATATACAGAATGTCACGTTAAATGTTTTTGTTTGGATTATTCCTGAATGAAAATTTTCTGATGATGGGTATTTAAGTTAGCTGCAACCAAATTTCTACTTTTCAGTTGTAGGATTGCTTTAGAAAACAGAAGATTGTTTCATATTCTAATTCCACAATAACAATTTACAAGTAAAAGAAGGGATATGGAAAGGATATTTTAGGCAGGATCATAGGAAGGCTAGTTTGGGCTAATAATGTGCAGTAAAACAACATTTTCATTTTGCTGTGTGTTCACCACCTTATCTCACTGTTCTCCTCCCAATGTCTCTGACACTAATGTAGTTATGATTCAAGATGGCGAATGGTCAAAAAAGATAACATGAATCATTTGAAGAGCAGTGAAACATGTAGCCTATAAATTTTATATAAAAGTAATTTTATTGTTTTGCCACTGTCAATTGTGATTATTACTATAGACTGGGGAGAAAAAATTACTTCCAGTAAGGGGAAATTTAGCTACATAGAAAGATAATTAAAGATAGTGAAAAACACCTCAAAAATGAACTTTGTATTTCTTATGGGAAACATGAAATACAGAAAGTGAATTGACTCGAGAAAATGAAATGAATTAAAAAGTATCAGAATCTATAGTTTCCAGGACACAAAAGGGGTCAAACATCCAAGCAGCCTGAAAACTGGCACAGGTTCTGTGTACTGCTACCTACTTGGGGGAAAGAAATGATTTCTTTTTGCCAAGTCAGCCTCAGTATTTGTAATGAGGAGAGTCTCTCCATGTTTGTGGAGGTTGTCCAGGTCTAGGTCACATGATGGAAGGGATGTACTGGCATCTTCACAAGTAGGAAAGCCATAAAGGAACTAGCAGGAAATGCTGAAGTATTGGTGTAACAATTTAGTCTGCTTATGGGAGCCAAATGAAAATTATGCAAAGGGCAACAAAATATTACAAAATAGTGATAGAATGATTTCCAGATCCTTTGGGAAAATATTGTTTGACAAGACAGCCACCTGTCTGTGAAGGAAGATATAGGCAAGTTCCTATGTCCTTTGCTGAATCAAACATGAAAGCAATTGGGCACAAAATCATTCCATTTTTATTTTATTCCAATTGTATGAGACCAGGTCAAGATATGATTCAGGCACACAAAAGAATACCTTGACTTATCTGCATGACTCACACAGCATTAGGTATGTCATGTGTAACTTACAAGGATATAGCTTAAAAATCACTTAACAAGGAATTTCTCAAAATGTGTAGTGGTAGTAGAATACATATTTCCTTTATGTGGAGAAAACTTGGAAAGAAGAGATCCATAGTCTTCAATTTATTGTCCCATTCTTTCTATATTCTTTACAATTCTAGTACAGTAAGTCCCTGACTTACAAACATTGGAGTGACGGACTTCCACAGATATGAACAAACTTTGCATTAGAAATATTCACAGATGTGAATAATCACGGAAGTAGCTTGCATGTCTACCTCATCACTTTAAGGCAACTGTAAAAGTAAAAATAGTTTACTTACAGAATTTTTTTTTCAATTTACATTGTATATTTTTGTCAAAGGTATGCAAGATTCACTTAGTTGAATTTAGGAACAAATCCAACTTACTAACATTCTCCAGAATGAAACTCGTTTGTATGTTGGGGACTTACTGTACTGATGAAATATGAAATTAAAATGCATACTTAGCAGGCAGGGAAGACACCATGATCACAAAGTTGTTTTTCCCACTGTGAGGTTTATCTATTGCTCTCTGGATGGGCTGACCCCTGCGATTTCCCCAAATGTGGGAAAGTCAACTGCATAATTTGTGGTAGTGAGGGACTTTGTTCACACTTTCTCATGATTGAAAAAAATTAAAATGCAGTCCTGTATGCCTTTTGAGTAAGGATTTCTAAGTCAAATACAGCTAAGTCCAAATTCTATCTTTGCCATTTACCAATTGAATGAACCTGAGCTAGCTATTGAACTATATGATACTCAAGATTTCAATTAATGTAACAGAGCTATTACATACTTTATACTTGTAAGAGGATAAAATAGGAGAGCATATGTTAAAGAAGATAACAAAGCAACTGGCATGTAGTAAGCACACGCAGAGGTTATTTTATTCATCAGAGCATGCAAAAACATTTATTGAACACTTACAGTAGATAATTATTCTAGGAATATAGCATCCCTTTCATGTGAAGAAGGCTAATAAGAAGTGCAGGAAACACAAAAACATAGAGAATATGTTAAATAGAAAATAAAGTGCTAAGGGGTAGTGATTGATAGAATAGGGGAACATTTTTATTGTTATTTTAAAACCTTCATTTTCAAATTTATTTTCTTGTGTTTGTTCTTTTGTAAATCACTTATTTCATTTAGCATAATGTTTTCAAGTTTCATTAACACTGTAACCTGTGTCAGAATTTCCATTCTGTTTCTTTGAGCTTTACTGAAATATAATTGAAAAATAAAAATTGTGCATCTTCAAGCTATACCTGATGTTTTGATATGCATATGCACTGCAAAATGATTTTACAGTCAAGCTAATTAACCTAACCATCACCTCAAACTGTTAACCCTGTGTATATATGTATGTCTGTGTGTGTGTGTGTGTGTGTGTGTGTGTGATTGTCTGCATGAGTGTGTGGGGAGCCTAGTCAAAACCTACTGTGTTAGCAAATTACAAGTATTCATTATCATTAACTATAGGCATTATGTTATACATTAGTTTAACAGAACTTACTTATCTTATAACTTCAAATTTGTACCCACTGACTAAAATCTCTATGCATTTTCTACTTGCTGCACCTTGTAGCCATTCATCTATGCTCTTTTTCCATGAATTCCAACTTTACTGGTTTTGCTTATAGCTGTGCAGTGATTATTAGGTTGCCATAATAATTCCAGGATCATCTGTGTTTTTGCAAAAGCAGGAATTCCTTTTTTATCTAAAAGCTGAATAATATTCCATTCCACTGTACCATCATACACTCTACATTTTCTTTATCAAAATAGCTATCATTTCAATGGATACCTCAGCTGTTTTCATATCTTGGCTCTTGTGAGTAATACTGCAATAAATTCGAGAATGCAAATACTTTTTAAGTAGTGATTTTATGTCTATTGCCTACATAGACTGAAATGGCGTGGCTGGACCTTGTGAAAGTTTCATACTTATTTGTTTTTATTTTCTTTTTTATTGTAAAGAGAATAAAACAAAACAAAACAGTAAAACACAACAAATCAGATCAGAACAGAACAATGCAAGCAATACAGAGTTTCTAAACAAGACAACCGGAAATCAACAATGGCTACCACAGTGTCTCCTGTTTTCTTCAAAATAGTTGTTCACACCTTCACGCACAATAAATTCAAACAAAACAAAATAATATAAAATTTTTTTGAGGACTCTGCCCTGTTTACCATGACTGTACTGTGCCAGTGTATATTGCTCAACAGTGTATAAAGATTCCGTTTTCTCTATACCTGTACCGACATTTCACGGTTTTAGACTTTTTAATAATACCCAATTTAAGAGGAGTGAGTTAATACCTCAGAGGATTTTGGTTTGCATTTCAATGATGATGACTGATATTGAGCATCTTTTTATATGCCCATTGGCTGTTGATATATTTACCTCAGAAAAAAATGTCTATCTAGCTATTTTGCCACCTTTTATATTGCTTTTCATTTTTGCCTTTGCCATTATGCTAAATATATCCTTTACATATTGTGAATATTAACCTTTAATTAGAATGATAGTTTGTAAATACATTTTCATGTTCCATACATTATCCTTATATTTTACTGACAGCTTACTTTGCCATGAAGAAATATTTAGATTTCATATAATCCAATTGTTGTCATCTACGTGTTGTGTCATACCCAAAATAATCATTTTGAAGAACAATGTGAAGGACCATTTTCTCTATGACTTACTCTAGTATTTGGGGTTTCAGGTCTTACATTTAAATCTTTAATCTCTTCTAAGTTATTACTTTGTTTTTATGCTGTTGAATAAGTGCCCACCTCACTTTACTTCACGTGTACAGTTTTTGCAATACCATTTCTTTTTTTTTTTAAATAATACAATTAAACAAAAAAAAACAGAGTAAAGTCAATCAAAACAAGGCAATGAACATGGTACACGACTTTTAAACAGGGTAAAAAGCAATTGATAAGGCTACAATAATGCCTCTTTTTATCTGCAGTATACTTGTCCATACCATCAGGGATAAGTAAAATCAAACAAAATACAACAAACTAAAACAGCAGAAACAAAACAAAACATAACAAAACAAAACAAACAAAGCAAAACAGTGTAAGCAATACAGAATTTCAAGATATTAGCAAAACAGCATTGGCTACCATAATATTTGTTATCTTCAGAATAGTTGCCTACACCTTCAGACATATTACAATCAAACCATACAGAATAGAGTAAAGTCAATCAAAACAAACAATGAAAGCCATACAGGGTTTCTAAACAAGCTAATTGGACATCCTTGATGGCTGCAATTATATATTTTGTTATCTTTAAAATAGCTGTCCATGCCATCAAGTATAATGAAATCAAACAAATCAGAATAAAATGAAACTAATCAGAACAATGAATATAATCTAAATTTCAAATCATGATAATAGATTAATAGTGGTCATTTCCTTCTCTTTTTAGATAATTCCTCCCCTTTGACTTTCCCAATATGTATTGTGTATTTTGGATCCCACTAACACCTTTAGTCTGTTATGCTATGGAGACAACACAAAATTCACCCTTGTGACTCTGAACCATTACATCCATGAGCACTATTATCAGTTGCCTCTATCTACCTACAAGAGCCTTGAGGTTATCTTCCTTTATAGCTGAGAAGGTTTCCACCCCATGAAATACCATGTCTTTCTTATCCATTCTGCCATTAATGGGCAGGCTACCCCTATTTTTTTTTTCTGGCTCCCTGTCACATAGGACATTGTTCTCTCTCCTTTGACTTTCAGATTATGAATTTTCTTTCTAGCTAAATGTGTTTCTTGTATAGAGCATATTGATGGATCCTGTCTCCTGATCCACTATGCCTCTGTTTCTTTCTATTAGTGCCTTGAGGCCCTCTTGCACTGTATTCTCTGCCATGCTATTTTCCTGCCATTGGCTCCCTATTTTTCCTCTCCATTCAATCGACTGGCCCCACTTGATGGTCCCCCTCTGACATTGTTCCTGAGACCATGGTCCTTTTTCTATCTCTCTAAAATGTCCTTTAGTAATCTTTGTAGGGTTGGTTTGGTGGTCACAAATTCCTTGAGTTGTTCTTTGTCATGGAAGTATCTTGTTTCTCCATTAATTTTGAAGGAAAGTTTTTCAGGGTACATCAGTCTGGGTTGAAAGTTGTTTTCTTTCGGGACTTGCATTACTTCACTCCAGCCTCTTCTTGACTTGATGGTTTGTGTTGAGAAGTCTGCCGTGATTCTGATGGGTTTTCCTTTATAGGTGATCTGTTTCTTTTCTCTAACAGCTTTTAATATTCTATTCTTGAGTTGAATTTCTGGGATCTTGATTATTATATGTCTGGGTATAGATTTGTTTTGGTTATAGCTAGCTGGAGTTCTATATGCCTCACTTATTTGAATGTCATTTTTTTTATGCTTGGGAAGTTTTGATAAATTATATCTGTAAATAAGGTCCTGATGTCATTTGTCTTGACACCTGCTTCTTCACTCACATTTTTAATTCTTAAATTATGCATCTTTGAGTTGTCCACCAGCTGTTGAATTGTTTCTTCCTGAGACCTTGTTATTTTTAAGAGATCTTTCCTTTCACGGTCATAGGCTGCCATCCTGTCTTCAAGCTTTGAAAGTCTTTCTTTAGTTTCCTTCATGTCAACATGCCAGCTATCAAATGAATGTTTAATATTCTGGATATCTCTTTGAATCTGTTTCATACATTCTAAATCTCTCTTATGCTGTTCATTCATGGTTTCCCTCATTTTCCTATGCTCCTCTATTTTTTTATCTGTGTCTTCTTTAGAGATGGTTAGTATTTCTTTTATTATGGTTTTCATTTTACCTGGGATAGAATTTCTGTTCTAATTTCTCTTATAGCTTCCTGAAGTTGTTTCTTCACTTCAATTGAGAGCACTTCAGACATTTCAGGTGTGCAATTCTCAATCTCCATGTTTTCCTTTTGTGGAATTGCACTGCTTGGGTTGGACGCCAGAGATTGCCCTCTCCCTCTTTGTCTTGGCATATTCTTGATTTCTTCCACCCCTGGGTAGTGTGGTCCCAGGCACCCCATCACTGGCCACAACTTCTCCGAAGCTAGGCTGTTTGTCTTTTCTAGCCGGTGCTGGCTACATATATCTGATGTTGGGTGCCTGTGTCTCTGCACTGAACTGGGGACCAAGCCACCCAGGGTTTGCAGGGGAGCAGACCTGGTCAGGCCCTGGGAATCTAAGCTGTTTAGTGATATTGTCTGAAATGCGCATGGGAGCCGATCTCCAACCAATCAGCTTCCGCAGGTCCGCCCACAAACTGGAGCTCCCAAATGACTGGTTTTTCTGGCTTCAGTTCAAGCAACTTCCGCGGGTCTGCCCACAACCTGGCGCTGACGCCAGAAGTAGTTAGCAGTCTTGGCCCTGGGCAGGTGTAACCTGACTGACTCCAAGATGGAGCCCAGCTGACCACTCTCTCCCATGGAGTGGGGGTGGGGTGGAATTCCAAGCACTCACCAGCAGCCAGCGCAGATCTCGGTGTCTGCCACTCTCCTTCACCTCCGCGCCTCTCCGCAAAGACCTCCGGGGTCGACCGCAGCTGTGACCATGACCGCAACCACGACCACACGTCTCCAGGCTCAGCAGCTCTTCTGGCAGGTTGAATCCAGCTCCAGGCTGAGGCGCTGCCAGCCACCACCTTCTTCTTCATTTAAATTCTTTTTATTCTCTTTGTGGGCTTCAATTCGTATTTTAGATTCATACTTGGTTCAGGGGACCCACTTGCTTCCTTCTTGTCCTCTCCATGATGTTATATTCCAGCCTCTCAACTGTTTCTCTCAGAGAGACTGTTTACTCTGCTGCTTACTGTTCCGCCATCTTTAGCTCCTCGCAATACCATTTCTTGAAGAGACAGCTTTCTCAATTTTGTAGTCTTAATGCATTTGTCAAAGATTAGTTGGCCATGTATGCATAAATTTATTTCTTGGCTTTCCATTCTGTTCCATTGGTGTATTTTTCTCTGATTATGCCAGCACCGTATTGTCACGATTACTGTGGCTTTGTAGTACAATAAGACAACTGGGAAGTGTATGTAGTGGTGCTATCTTTGATTGTCTTACTCAAGATTGCTTCAGTTATTTATTAGTTTTTTGATTCCTTATAAATTTTAGGATTGCTTTTTTAATAACTGTGCCATCAGAACTTTGATAAGGATTTCTCAAAATCTGTAGATCACTTTGGGTATCCTGGACATTTCGATAGAACTAATTGTTCTGGTTTGAAAACATGGTACAACTTCCTATTTATACATGTCATCTTCATGTATTCATTATGTACATTCTTTTATCAATGTGTTATTCTTCTTATCAGAGGTGTCTGATGGTTAATACATTGTATCAACTTGAGAAGTTTAGAAGTTTAATTGAGAGACTCAGCAGGGAGCCAGGATTCTTACTTTGTAAATATCCTCATCCTGTGCAAAGGAGGGCAAGGACATTTTTTGAGTGTTACACCCACCCTGAAGGGGGGGGTGGCCTGTGTACAATGTAAGGGAGGAGAAGAGGCTTGCGTTTGCCTCTTTTGCTCTGGCTGCTGCCTGAAGTGCTGCCCCAGTGCCATGCCACCCTGCCTTGGAGCCAGCTGATTATGGACTGAAATCTCCAGAACTGTAAGCTAAATAAACCTTACCTTGCTTCATTTTAGTGTCAGGTGTTTGTCTCAGCAACGAAGAAAAAGTGACCAAGACAGAATTTTGTACCACAGGAGTGGGGTTGTTGCTGTGACTGTACCTGACCATGTCATTCAAGAGCCTTTGGGAATGGCTCATGGGGACAGTTTGGAAAGGTTCAGATATGTCACCTGAAACAGAAGCCCTGGAACAGCTTAGGCTGTTCTGTAGGGGAGATTCTGGTCAGAGCTCAGGAGACCAGGAGGCTGATAGAGAGCCTGCCAGTAAAGACAAGTCTCAAGAGGTTTCTGCTGGGAAGAAGGACTGTATTGGGTGTTGGACTCCAGTTGATATATGTTATGGCTTGGCAGAAAGTTTGTCTGCATTTTGCTCATGTACAGAGACTTTTCCTGAGACTAAGATTAAGGATGGTGGACTGATTAATCTGGCAAAAGAAGTATCAAGGCAGTTGAATGTTGAGACTGTGGCATGGCTATTGTTGGGGGCTTTTAGCCAGATTTATATCACAAATCAAGAGCACAGAGCCCAGCAGAGTGATTTGAAATGTGAGTTTGGCCAAAAAGGAAGCTCTAGTAAAGCTGTGGACTGTAAAGATAAAGCTGAGACCTCAATTGCTGAGGAACAGAGAAATAGAAAAGATGACCTGAAGGCAGCGCTAAAAGCAGCAACTCTCGAACCTTTGCAGCTTCCAAACTGCAAAGGTGAAAGACTTTGCTTTGAGGAGAAAGCCTCAGAGTACCATGTTCCAGAGTGGCAGCAGAGGCCCCAAGAGGTTCCAGAATGGCAGTAGTATAGAGAATCTGTTCCTCACAATCAGGTTCAGAGTGCCCAGCGTTCCAGGCACTCGACCCCTACAGCCAAGAGAGAGGAAAGTCTGGCTACTGCTCCAGCTGGCAGCAGACCTCGGCATCATCCACGTGGTGCTGGTTTTAGGTGCATGCAGAACACACAACCTCGGAGGTTAAGAAGGCTTCCACCCCAATTTCAGAAGGCCTGGGAGGCCAGGCAGTGTGCCCCTGAGAGTGCAGTGTGTAAAGCTGTGAGTGTGAAGCCAAAGGTGCAGTGGAGACTGCAGAAGTTTGGAAAAGCCAGGAATGTGGATCATCGGAGGTAACCTGCAATAGGGGAGCAGAGCCAGCACAAGAGAGATGCCACAAGATTGGTGACCACTAGAAGTGCCACAGGGGTGGAACCACACAAGCCTTTTGGAGCTCACAATTTACCACAGATTGCTTCAGATACTGAACAAGCAACTATAGGATTTAACATTTACCCTGCTGGATTTTGCGCTTGCTTTTGTCCCAATGCTTTGTACCCTCCTGTTTGTAACTTTTGGAATGAAAATGTCTGTCCTATGCCTCTGCATGTCAGAAGTGTCTGACTTTGTTTTCATTTGTACAGGGGCTTGCAGCTAAGAGTTTGCCTTACATTTCAGAGACTTGAGACTTGGACTTTTCAGCAATGCTGAAACTGTTTCAATGCTGAAACTGTTAGGACTTTGGCAACTCTTGCAGATGAACTAAATGCCATTTGCATAGAGGGTTGTGAATGAGTCTTTGGGTGTCCAAGGACAAAATGTTATGTTTCTAATGTAATGTTGATTGACTTAATGCTGGTTCTTAAGGGTTGTTAAGTTGTGTTATAATGTTCAAGTTGCAAAATGGTAAGAATTAGCATGTCTTGGTATCTGGAGGCTGATTTAAAGAAGTATGTCTGGTTGCCAAGTTGACAAGGGGTGGATTCTTATGGTTAATACATTGTATC